>WUAR02026681.1:0-21907 GCA_015164055.2 Chrysaora achlyos
CTCAACGGTCTGACCGCGTTGGAAAATCGCCACTTTTCGAATTGAGGTGGGGTCAGTAAAACCTCTTTCTAGACAAAGCCAGTTGTCAAATCAAAAAACGGACTTCAGTTTCGTGACAAGCAGGGTTCATTACTCCAAATTAGCTGATAAAATGTTTCGCTTCATAGGCACTTTAAGTTGTTTTCTTGCAGCTAAATGGTTTTCCTTGAGCTTCGTACCTTTTCCGTTTCTTCATTTTTACATGCATCATCCAGTGCTCGCCAAATCACTTTTTATGAAAGCACTAAACTATCAACTACTGCATAGTTATGATTTGTTTGCTTGTTTGTTTGTTTGTTTGTTTGTCATTTATTTAAAAAAACTCGCCACAGTTACTTTTGTTGTTCTATTATGTGATTATGTTGTTAATTTTTTTTGCAACGAAACCCCCAAGGAAATACTTACTTTACTCTAACTCCTTTTTGCTTATTCAGCTTGCTGCTTGTCTTTACTTGTTAACCAATTGTAATAGTTTAGAGTTTAAATATATGTTCTAAGATATTAATAGCCACTTACGAACCCAAAGTACATGTTGTTGGTACTACATGTTGTTGGGTTGAACTTTGGCTATCATAAAGTCATTAGGTGGTTTAGCATACATTTTATGATCAAGCATGTATTGATTCTAGAATTCGAAATACCACCTCATGTCAAAATGTTCTTTTAAACGATTATTCCATTACTCATTACTGGCGACAGATATTAAACTAATTGCTCTCAACTTATCTGTAATCTTTAGAGGATAATATTGATCCAGAGCCAGAGTCAAGATCAAATCAGGCAAATAACGAAACTTCAAAATGTGAAGATAAGCGGAAGGTTGATGAGAAAACCGGTAACAATGGTTCTGAATTAACGGACCAGCAGGAACAGGTTTGTCAGGATAATTAAGTCGTCTATCTGTTCTTCTTCTGTCAGAAAATTTACGAAAACATTGCAGCAAGCTATAAGAATTTTCTTAACCTTGAAGGGCTTTTATTCAATTAATCGAATTGCATTTGCTACAAAATTTTAATAAATGGTTCTTAAATACGTGTTGAATTTTGATTAGAAGTCATGGAAAAATGCATCTTTCTCACCTGTTAAAAACGTTCATATATAGTTTGAAGTAGTAGGTACTATTGATTGTGTCTAATTAAGCTTAACGTGTCTTTTTGCCTTGCTGCATAAATATAATGATGCGAAATTGTTTGCTGGTAAACTGGGCGATTATTGTAGTCGATGTTTTTCCTAGGCTACTGAAGAAAAGCGGAAAGGCAACGAGGCATACAGAAACAAAAAATTTGAACCCGCCTTGTCACATTACGAAAAAGCTTTTCAACTGGATCCCACAAATATGACCTATTTAACAAACAAAGCAGGTACTTATCGGCCATCCTTAGAGAATTTCCATTGTAATTTCCATTACGTTTATGAAAGCTCTTATAGCGATATTACGAAACTTCTTCAATTTTACAACTTTACAACAACTTTACAACTTTTACAACAATTTTGCAACCGCCCATAGGCCGAAATACTTAAGCTAAATTGACAGTGTAAAAAACAACAGGAAATAATAACTCACGTTTGTTATATTTACACTTTGTTTAAATCAATTGTTGGACTTAAAACTTGTTTAGCTTGTCTGCTTAAACAGAAGAGATACTTACCATTGCATTAGTCATTAAACAGTTTTTTTATTAATTGAACTGAAGTGTATCTTATAAAAAATTTGACAATTTTCTGCAAAATCAGAAGCGCGATTAATGAAAAAAGTATGAAATTCCTTAAAGAAATGTGCAAATATGACTGATTGTTCAAAAAAACCTTTAAATCTAGAATTATTGGATACAATTTTTATACCTGAAGAAAATTAAGGCATTCGTGTACAACACTTTTGTGGAGCAGAAAATGGGTATGATCATGTTCTGGATGCAACGCCGAAGGAACGTTTTCCTCTAAATGCAATTTTATATTCACATCCCTTTGGTTTGTCCATATTCTTTATGTTTTATACCTCCTCTTACAACTTCCTTTAACCTTCCTTTCGATGATTTTGACTCTACTCCGATAAAATTATTTTGTGGTTTCATTTCATTGCTCTTAAACCGATCACACTCTAAAATACTGCATTTTTTCTATCCTTCACTCGCCCTCTAACTATTAAGCAAAGTGAGCAAAGGGCAGAACGCGCTAAGAAGCCTCAATTATTGTGAGACGAGGCCACAAGACTGGACTGGAACTAATGCAATAAGGGCGGCCTATGTCGTTAACCTTTCACTTACTACGTAAGAAGCGGTTAGCCCCCTGCGGCCTGTTGCAACCTTAGACGATACTATGAGATAAATTACACAGGATATAACACATGAATAATGCTTGAGCGTTGCCTAGAAGATATTCAAAGTGATATTTCCATTTGTTTAACCTTTCTGCTTTGGTTAATTGCTTTTAGTTTAGATTTGTTTGGCCCTTTTCCGCCCACTTATCTCGTTAACTGTCTTCCAAACAAGTGCTGTTGCTTCTCGTATGTTGTTGTGAGTTCAGAGAGAGCATCTTTGAATTTCTTTATTGACTGTGGAAATGGGTTGGAATTGTTCTAAGCAGTCTTTTCTTACAAGTTACTGATTGTTTGTTATTTCATCTGATTTCCAAGGATTTGTGTGGCTAGGTCTGAGTTTCAGTGGAATTATCTTTTGTGCAGCTTCTTGGTGCGAGGGCACCGACCTGCTGTGAAGTTGTTTCAGATTAAGTTAGCAGAGAGTGTTTCTTAGTCTGCTTGCAAGGTTTCAAACCTGTTTCTGACAGACAGTGTTGATTTTGCAAAACTCATTGGAGATAAGAGCATACCAGTCATAGATGCAAACAAGGCCACCTTTTTTGTTAGCCTGCATGCTCAGCGGGATGTTGGCTGTGAAAACTCGATGGTCTGAGGATACTACTCCAAAAGCGTTGAAAGCTTAGCAGTTTAAAGCAATTTTTTCCACCTTTTGTTGACGATGATGAAATCTAATTGGGCACGTGCACCGTTCCAATGAGTAAATGTCCAGCGTTTAGAGCTCTTTTGTTTTAACTGGGTGTTTAAGCATATCAGGTTGTTTGCTTGGATGAAATCATCAAAAAGAAGACAATTTATGTTTGATGTTTGTGGTATGCAAATTGATAATATTATACTGAGATATTATCAGATCTTATTCCTTGATCGATGATGTGAGACAAACTTCTACCGAAACGTTGCCCCGTAAACAATGATAGCTTCTCGTGATAAATGGCATTTATCATGTCTAATACTGCCCTATTCGAATGTTCACTTCACTCGACAGTTTCTTTCCTGAAGTCAGTTCAACTTTTCATGGAATTTATCAACGATTTTGATACTTTATATCAATTGTTTTTAGTTTTACAAATTTGCGACCTTTGAAGGCACCTTTACATTTAAAGGAACAGTAAAATTACATTGTTATTCGATGAAAATTCGCTCGAAAGAGCTTCATTTTCAACATTCTACTGCAAGCATCTTCTTTTCTTTCAGCGGTTTATTACGAACAAATGAATTATGACCAATGCATAAAGCAGTGCGAAGAGGCAATCGAAATAGGAAGACTTCATCGAGCAGATTATAAACTGCTAGCCAAGTATGATTTGATTTACTTATTTTGCTATTTATTTTTATACTTTTTATTAATATTTCTACTCGGTATTTGCATCCCCTCCAAAATGATGGCACCGACTTTCAACCACACAACAACAGAAAACCGCTATTCAGTGGGTTCAGGCATAGTCAATAGAAGAAAGGACTGGTCAGGAAATATATTGTTCCGTTCTTTTGTTCTCAAAGAAAAGTTGTATCATTTATATGCGCGTGTCACATGACCTAAGTAGGTGCACACTTGTTTGATGATGGCTGGCAACAATAGTAGAAATGACGATTTTGTTGAAGGCGATTTGCTCGATTTTGCCCTTGATTTTCTCGATGACGACTTTTAAATCATCGAAGAAGAGGAAAGCGTTACCATTGAAGAGGTATTACAACTTTTTTTTTATAATTCTTGACTATATTTCCCATAAGAATGGCAGTGAAGTGAGAAGTTCGGCCCAAAATCTTCTCGGCGTAAAAGTGGGGTAAAAACAGTAGAAATTAATTGTATTACTCTATTTTTTCTTTCGTTTTATCTTTGGGGTAGACGAATGTAAAGATGCAGATAGAAGATAGGGATTAGAAGCACATGGCCTAAAGAATTTAGGCCAACATTGATAGGATTTAGGCCAACATTGAATTTAGGCCAACATTAAAGTGCATTTTACCAGTCAAAATAAACTTTAATTTTCTATGATTGTTTGTAGTTCCTTTTCAGCTGACAGCAGAAGCAAAATGCAAGTGTGAAAAATGCCAGAAAAGCTATAAAACCGAAACATGGCTGTCAAAGCATAAGGCATTAAAACATGATGTCAAGACGAACACTGGACCATCAGCCCAAGGAATTCAGGGAGCAAGCAGAAATTGAGCTAAATCAAGAAATGATAATCAGGTTGGTAAAGGACTCCCAAGTTGATATTGTCAAAGATGAGTGCTATCCTGATATGATTCGTAAAACTGTAGGGGACTACCACTTTGATGATGTTCACCTGCTTGAAAAAGAACTACAAATGCTCTGGGGTGCACTTAGCAGAAATTATGATGCTGATAAGTTTTATTCTTCATTTTATCAGTCAATTGCTCTAAATGCAAGGAAATATTTCAAATTCCTGTAGAGCCCCGTGTGTACACTGCTTGCTACTCGTCTAGCAGATAAGTTGCTTGCCCATTTCAATCATAGTAAATTAAACTACTGAAAATAGAGATTTCCAAAAAAATAATTAGGTAGGTCAGCAAACGATTTAACAAACAAAGACCATAATTTCCTGTATATTTAGGCCTAGGCCTAAAACAAACAAGGATATCCAGGTGAAACTTACCTGTAAATTCGATGTCTTCTCTCGGATAACGAGTTTCGCAAGTATTAATACTCCAAGAAGCAATCTGCTTTGCGAAAGTTTCATCCACAACTCTGTATTTCCTGATAACATTTACCACATTTTCCCGCCACTTCGAGTAAAATTCAGATTTTCTTTGTGTGATTCGAAATATCGCAATACCTTTATACTTCTGTCGTCTGCTAGTTCCACACTGCGGGAACGCGCAGTTTGCGCCAGGCATTGGATAAGCATCAAAAAGTCCAAATTAAATAAATAAAATACGAAAGCATTTACTCCTTGGCATGACAATCTCTTCGATCTGTTTGTCAAGTGTGCACCTACTTAGGTCACGTGATCTCAAAAATTGCAAACAAAGAGCTTGAATAATAGGTTTCCAGACGAGTCCTCCCTTCAATTGACGATGGTTTAAGTAAGTTATGTATCAACTAAATTTTGTATATAATGCCAAAGAAGAATTTTTCAAAGCAGTTACATACGGATTTGATGATTCGGCGAATGAAAAAGTGCAAATAATTTCTTATCACTGAATTGTACGGGCTCTTCATATATATTTTATATTGTATTCTTAATGTACGAAAATTATATCGTGACAGATGGGCTACCACAAATGTTTTTCTCTCATCGTCCTTTTTCGGGCCTGAGGCCTTTCAAGTTTTGAGCAAGAATGGGAAGTCTTTTTTGCTAAGTATGACGACTAGTCAAGCCTTTTTACAAAGAAAATGTGTAGATTATTTTGATGCCTAAATAGTAAAAAGAAAGGCACCCTCGAAGGAGAAGCAGAAACAGCTCCATTTGGAGCAATTTTGAACAACAAGACCAGTGTTGATCCTTGCGCAGCCGGTTATAAGCCAGTACATATCGAGCAAAATACGCAGAAGACTGTCTCCCCTACTGAGTTGAAACTGAGGAGAAGGACCAAAGGCCAATTTCTACCCTCATAGAGCATTCTGTTCCTCCTAGAGCATTCTGAAATGTTCTTTTCATTTTTTCCCTACCATGTTCAAGTGCCATAGCCATCAAACATTGATTTTACAATGTGGTTTTTGTATTTTCGCAACAACTGTCAGAGGATGATGTCACTGATAGAGACTGAGCTCCTCTTGTTTGTGTTGTGTACATCAAATAGGCATTTACAAGCATTTACAACAACAGCAAGGGAAACTCTGAAGGGTTTCCAAATTATGGCGAGGAAATAATAATATTTGACCTAGATAAAATTGTTACAGTTGACTTGTTCATTTTAGTTCTAATGCAGAGCCAATTGAGAGCTCCAATCGGCTATGTTATATCCAAGAATCAATGTCTCAAATTAAAGTACCCTCATCAACGCAGTATTGCATTTAGCATCCTCCCGTGGCCTTTCTGTCCATAGTATTACCATGGTTGGGTCTGCGAGATTCTATCAGAGAATTTGGTTTGTGAATTCATTGGAACATTGAAAAGGTTGCTTTTCGCTTGAATCATACAACCAACCCTTTTTGTTTTTTGTACCTGATGGTTGTCACATGATAAGGCTTACACGAAATGCCTTAGCAGATGCTGTGGAGTTTGTTGACCATGAATAGAGGGTAATCAAATTGTAATATATAAAACCTAAGGGCCTTTAGTGTGAAGGCCTTTAGTTGTAGGTCCTCAAGTTTGGAAACGGAATTTCAAAAGGTCATATCGAATTCCAAAGGTAAAACATGGATGAAAAGGTTGCAGGTCAAACTCATAGCAGGTCTTTTTCAGATGCAGTCAGTACCTTATGTATGTAGGCCATCGAGAATATGAAAGTGCTAATCGAACTATAGCGATCATAAGAATGATAGGCTTTTAGATTTTCTGAATATAAGAAGGCTCTTTGGAAAGGCTATAACAAGCTTCTCTTCCTGCACGACTTTGAAGATATTATGTTATATATACTTGCATCTTATTGAGGTTGAACTATGGTATGAACCCTTTTAGCAACACATATAAGAAAATTTTGTTGCTTCAAGCATTAAAGAATTATCTTAGAAGCTAGTAACAAAAGAAGAAAGCCTCTTCAAACATGTTCTTACATAGAGGTTCTCACAAGACCACCTTGAGTTGCTCTTTGCTTGTATTTGTGGAAAGGACGGATTCACAATAATCCGAGCATGCAAACTGCTTGAAATTGTAAGATCTGCTGGTATCATTTTTCCTTAAAATGACATGAAAGAACTGCCCTTATTGTTGAAAGAAATGAGTTCACAGAGCAATATGTTAAAAATATTACAGAGCTTTCTTGAAAAATTAAATGCATGCCACTTGTAACCTCATGAAGAAGGAATCCTTGGTTACATTGCTGGATTTGTTGTTCTCAAACTTGTTGCAGAAACAAGGTAAGAGCACTAGTTATTGATTCAGATAAAAAAGCCATAAACCATGATCACTATTAGTCCCATCATGTTTGTCACTTAGCCACTCAAAGAATCTTGGTGGTTTGATTCGTCCCTCTGCCTTTGTGATTAAGGTTGTCTTTCTTTCTGCAAGAGCATTTAGAATCGCAGCATTTATGCCAAATTCCAAGCAAAAGCCGGTCCTTTCTAAAAAGACCATTGAAGCTATCATAGTTCATCTTTTAGACCAGAAGCTCGTCAGAGAGAACTTCTTTCCTGAACTGAACGAGTAGGATCATAGATGTGAACTCTTGTCAATTGGTGAAGAAGATAGTTGAAAAGTATACATCCATCCATCCTGCTGAATATTCCTACTGTACACAAGATGTATTCTCCACAGCGATAAAATGGGTGCTCGCCATAAGCTAATACCCTGAATCGCAAATTTCGCGCTCATTTCTTATCAATCATATGAAAACGTTTTCTGATCTTTGCTTGCCACGAGAAGTTTTCTCGATTCATTGTAAGTTTCACTAGTATTTAATTGTAATGCCCCCTTTTTATGAATTTGCCACCTCGATTAGATGCACTGCGGTAACGTAGAGGCTTCACAGTAGAAACAAACACAGAAATGGAGTTCATAAAACGTGTTTGTGTTGGCCGATAAGAGCAGGCTTGAGTCAATCAATTGGTTTTGGAAAATACCCTTTTTCACTCAATAATGATTATAGTTTGTGGGCACTAAGCGAAAGCTGTTACCACTTTAAAAATATTGTAATGCATGAAATCATCGTCATCATTTCAAACTGAACCTTGACATTGTTTTTGCAACGGATTACCTCTAATGCATTTTTATTCAAAATATTTATTGCTCCGAGTATTTAATAAGCGTCCCTTTCTTTGCTGATCTAGCGGCCCCAGGAGTTTTTGTGAAAATTTGATTGCAGGGCCTACAATTCTGTTAATGCATTTGTGGCAATTCAGGGCAAAAGGACTCTAGTTTTTTTAAAAGAATTTAGACATTTTATATTCTTATAAATAATCCAATATATTGTTCTCTCTTCATATATTTAGGAACATGTAAAATTTGATAAGTTTCACTTCAAAAGCTAACGAAGGTTTTTACTGAACTGCAAATAATTTAGATTCGTATGCTTACCTAGTACTTTGTTTGCCTTGTTTGCCTTGAACGTTTGGTATGTGTTCTAATTAAAATCATCGGTCTATGAATTTAAGATCACACTTTTGTTCTATTTACTAAGAAAAACACTTTGTTGTGAAAACAGTCTGCAAAGCGAGCTTAATATCTACCGATAGTGCCTTTTCTATATATTTAGAATGCACCTGTATATAGTATGAAATGGTATATATAATGATTTCTGATAATACCATCTGCTGTATTGCAATATTGATCTAGCTATCCAAGAAGACCTGATCGGTGCAAAATGCCAGCGCCATGACTCCTTACCTCTGTAGGAAAGAATGCATATAAAAATTAGCTACTATGCTAGTATTGTAAATTGGTGTTATACCTAAACTCCAGGCTTCTCTCGTTGATGATTGCGCAGATTTTTGAGACAAATACATCTTAACCTTGTGAACCATCGCGCATATTTCAAATTCTCTCACATCGCTGTAGCGACAAGTATCCGTAAAAAGCATAGAGGAACCTTTGATATCTGAAGTCGTGGTCCCATTTGGGCCAATTTATTTTTGAGGTAAGCCCAAATGCGTTAACAAGACGCGGAGCATTATCCTGGTTGAAACAAGGTCCCGCGAGCGACTCATCTTCATCCATGCTCACCGACTTGAATCTTGCGTAATTCCAGTTAGGAAAAACAGGCGCAATCCCTTTAGATTCCTCTTCTATCAATGCTAAAATATTTGTCCCATCCAGCATGTCGTCAGAATATAGATACACAGCTATCGTTATAGTGTCCGCCATTTTGATTCTGTCTTGTGAACAACAAATGACACCGTTGTTGTGGTCAGCCATATAAACACCATCAAGTAACGTTACGAGTACGAGTTCTTAGCTACACGGGCAGGAAGGGGGGCACTTGTACTCGCACTGACTCTAAACCTCCCTATTGTCCTATATAGTACAAGCGGAGTGCTTTTCATCATCAACCTGATATAATATAGAGAATTTAGATATTCAATGTACGTTGTACTTTTACATATCTATAAACGACTCCAATGACTGCTTACTTGCTTCAATGACTGCTTACTTGCCTCCATCTCCGGGTTTAGCCATTAGGAATTTATCGCCAATTTACAAGGTAACCATGTAGAGCGATGTGGTTTGGAAATAAAATTCTAATGCATATATTTCTGTAATTTTATTGGAAATAAAATAAATCATTGACTTGTTAACAGTCCCATGTTATATCTTTCATTAACAAACGATGCTTATTGTTTTTCTTTAGAGCTCTAGCAAGGATAGGAAATGCCTTCGTAGCACTAAAGAAATTTGAAAAGGCAATGAGCTTTTATCAAAAGTCATTGATAGAACACAGGACACCAGATGTTATTCGCCGTGTGCAGGAGGTAGGTTTCCGACATTTGGGTACTCGACGTAAAATGTCCTTTATCGTGATACATTTGATTTTACAAGGAAACATCTCCTAGGAAGAAATATTTTTTTCAGTAGGGCTGCTAGTAAAGGTTCCTATTTTTAAAGGCTGAAATGAGTAAGCAAAAAGCTAATTTCGGTTTCATACCAATAACAGCGCTTTTTCGCAGCAGAATTCTTGTTCCCATGGCAGAAGCGGTGGTACAAGCTTTGGTCGAAGCTGTGGTACAAAGAGCTTTTGCTCTTTGTATCTTATCGGCTGGTCGGAGCTAGTGAAATAAAAAACGGCGTTGTAAAACACAGCACGTACACGCAACGTAAATGGGAATTAACGAAGAACGCGCAGCCTCTACAGATTTTTCATGCTCTCCTGCCCAGGTCTCTTGCAATTCATGCGTTATTGGCACTCTACAGTTTAATTGTGTCAGTGCGGGTTAACTTAATTCTTAAGAAATATCAAAGTATAGATGCAATGGTCATTTGTGGATTTTTGTAAACCTGATGGTAGAATTTCCCTGCGAGACTGGTGAAAAACCTCTTGCCTAACTTTGCAGTGTAAAGCAGAAAAGTATGGTCTTTCGGTCCAGGTAAGAAAGAAGGCTTAGCCAAGCGATTCTTCGAGTATTTTCAGCACCCACGACCTGTTGCCGGCCCATCTAGTGCTCCAGATGTTGGCAAGAATGAAGGAGTCATTGACGAAAGAGGTGAAGTCATAAACGAAGACGCGAGTGTCAGGATGAAGCAGAAGAATCTGTATCAGTTACCCGAGAAGCGTTGCGTTCAATTATCAGAGACGAAGTTCAATGATTGTTGCGGCAGCCCACAGATATCGAAACAGCAAAACCACATATTTCATCAGAGGTTCCAATCCAATGCTGTCTCCTGCGAAAAACCAAACCGTTCCAACGTGTCAGCCGTTGAATCAGATCCTCAACCAACAATCAGATCCTCAACATTGCTCCTAATATTCAACCGTTGTTAATTCAAGTTGCAAAAAGTTTCCCCCTTTACCTGCAAAAGATTTAAAGGTCCTTCAATCTCAAGCTTATATTGACTTTGGTAATCTTCTTTACAATCTCTTTATGATAAAGCCCAACAGCCAGCACCCATTCAGCTGCTATTTAACCATGATGCTTCTGATTTTTACTTTATTTCTATGATGCTAAATAAAAAAAAAAAGTTGTTGATCCCTTATCGTCGATCAACGCGTTGAATACATTCGTAAGGGGAATGACTCAGTAACGCCCTCAACATGCTGAGCAATTATTGTCTTACCGAGAAACAATTTGCAACATCGATAGGACCTACGCTTGGATATGGATCCGCTATGATATTACGTTTCGTATAAACACAGCGCTAACAGGTCTTTCATTGGATCGTCATGATGAATACGAGTTCCAAAAATTTATTCGTTGCCCCTCAACCATAGCCGCGACCTCCGCAGCACCTTGCTCCTGATTCCCCCAACATGCAGGTCACAAGACCGCAGCCTCCTCAGCAGCCCTTTCGTTGCCCCTTCAAAAGTGATTCGTTGTTTCAACCAACTCAGATGCAGATGTCCGAAATGAAGATTTCCTCAGAAATGCAATAATGCCGGCCGCGGGGAACTCAAGATCCTATTGTCAGGGAAATGTACGATAATTTTAGTAGCTTTCCCTCGCTCGTTTCTACTCATAAATAGATAAACTAAAAGAAAAAATATTGACTTAAAACTGGGCTCAGAATAGGCTATACTGGTCCTGAGTTTACTCTTGCAGCTAAAAATTTGCGGTCGGCGCCTTAAATCCAGCGGCCGTCGCTAAGTGTATTTTGTTTAGCTGAACTAAAATCAAAACGCCGTTTGATGAAATTCCACTGGCTAATTTAAGAGCCACTTCTATTGGTGTAATACACAAAATAGAACCTAGACAGTATAGAATGATCACCGACCTTTCATCACCTCGTGGGATGTCTATTAACGATTATATTAATGACCAAAGGGCAACAGTACATCTTAACTGCTTTGAATATGATTGCAAAACTTGGCCCTTCGACAATGATGGCGAAATTAGACGTTAAAAGTGCTTTTCGCGTTTGTCCTGTGCATCCAGCTGACTGGCATTTGCTCGGTTATTCTTTCATGGGAAAGTACTTGTTGAACTCTTGCTGCCATTTGGTCGTCGTTCTTCTGTTAAACGCTTTACCCAACTCGCACATGCCATTCTTTGGATTATGAGAAATAATTATCAGATCTATAGCTCGACTAATTATCTTGATGATTACCTGATAGCCGGAAAAGGCGATAGTAACGTTTGCTGGAAAATTTTAAACGCATCTATTCATTTATTCTAACAAATTGGAGTTTCTCTAGCGTCCGAAAAACTAGTGGGGCCCACAACCACCATAACTTGCAGAGGTATGATTTGTAAATCACCACGTATCGTAAGACAATAGATACACGGACGGATATCGCAAAGTGAATGGCCTGTTTACCGGGCTGAAATGGCAAGCAACGGTTCTTGGACTCTACACACGCTCTTACAGTGGACTTGGATTTGTACACGGATGCATCCAGCCCCGTAGAATGTGGAATTTTCTACAAAGGCAAATGGGTCGCGGAACGCTGGCCATCGGAATTCCTAAATCGTTTTATCCAATGGAAAGAACTATTTCCTATATACTTACCTTGTTTCCTATGGGTTTCTTCGTTTACAGGAAAACGTTCGTTATTTCTTTGCGATAACAGTGAGATTGTTGACATTTGGTCTGTTCAGTCTACGAATTGTCCATTATTGATGACGTTGCTCCGCCGCTTGTTCTTTATCATATCAAAGCATCAGTTCACCGTGAACGTCATATAGCCGGTGTTGATAACACACTCGCAGATGCCTTATCGCGTCTTCAACTTGTCCGGTTCCGTGAGCTAGCATCTCAGGCAGACTAAGAACCCACTGAGGTACCGAAAGTCGCTTATCTAATATAATTTTCGGCTTACTAGAATCAGTCTTGGGGTTTTGCGGCTAGGCCACTTTTACGTTGTGTTTATTTCATAGCCTTGATTTATATACCTACTTCTTCGTTAGTTACTCATGCATGGGGCCTACTGCACCTAGTGTGCACCCTATTTATGTGTTTTTATGATTCCAAGGTGCGATGCTAATGACTGCCAAAGGAAAGAAAAAATCGTTGTTGTTTAATTGTTCATTTGTTTTGGTTGGAAGAGTTTAAGGCTACACATATGCCTATCTTCGGTGGTAACAAAATCCCAATTTTTCTTCCCAAATATTCACATTTTCCTTTTAAGACCGAGCAGATTATAAAGGAAAAGGAAAGGTTATCTTATTTGGATGCTGACAAAGCAGAGGAACAAAGAAGCAAAGGAAATGAATCGTTTAGCAAAGGTTTGCATTGATCAGTGAATCCAACAACATTTTTTAGTAACTGATTTATTTTTAGTTATATCGTCCCATATGTGATATCCTATTTGTAAGGTTTATCTCAAATGTTTAACTGCAAAGATTTCGATGTTTGTATTATTCAGGTGACTATCCTCAAGCGCTAAAGTACTATACGGAATCACTGAAAAGAAATCCTGACGATGAAAGAACATACAGCAATAGAGCAGCTTGCTATACCAAACTTGCTGAATTTAGGCTGGCCCTTAAGGTACTCTAGTTATATTATATTTATATTTTGATTTTTCACCCACTTTATTCTTCCAGAGTTGCATGTATAAAGCCAACAAATATTGGTGCATTACTATTGGGGCTGCACAGTACTCTGAATGAATATCATTTTTCGTGTGAGGAGGCATCTGTGAATACTGGGGGGATTTTTATTGTTTTTGGGCTTATCTCTGATTATGGGATGCGCTGTGCCTTGTTGTAAGGCATCATGAGCATTGCGAGGTATAATATTTTTTGTGATGGTATATCTCTGATTTTTTTGAAAACCGTGCGCGAAAAATGCGTTTATCTATTAATCACTCTGTCAAGGCTGCATAAGAGACTGGTGTTTCATATTTTTGACATCAAACATATTTTATACTGTGTATCCACTATATTTACGATAGTATGTCTTTGTTGCTGTTTTTTAGGACTGTAATGATTGCATTAAGAAGAATCCTGATTTCAGTAAGTTCTACTTCATTTACCTATATTTGTTGATTTTCTCAATTTAATTCTTTTACCTGGGCCTTGTCTGTTAAAAAATAAAATATATATGCTACTCTGCCACGTGTTTCATTAGAATTAGACACTAGTTTACTGGCAGGCAGAACCTTTCAATACAGCAATAGCAGTCAAAAAACGAAGGCAATTTTCTTTTAGTAGGCGTTGGCCAGGGGTCATTGTTTTTGAGGGCTTTGTGCATCCTGCCGTGACTGAATGTCCAAGGTAATTTACAAAAGCTTGACTTTGTTGGACACCTTTTGAGATATGGGTTAAGGTGTAACACCCTTATAAAAAATTCATGACTGAAATCCTAAGTTGAGATAACTTTGGCAGTACCCTTTATATTATCGGCACTATATCATGCTACTCACTACTGTTGTTATATTAGTTGTAGCTATATTGATGATACGACCTCTACTGTCACTCTGTTCTCCACTACTACTCTTAGGTCAGAGAGCTGCAGGAGTTACGCGAACATTTCCCAAGGAGATTTAGCTTAACAACCATGTGAACGCCTCCATCTTACCGTCATCCTAGTCGAACCTTCCCAGTCTCCTTTCTACTTAGCATCGTCCTATCTTCCTTGTTGTCAATTGTGCTATCATGCAGACCTGTCTGGCGCTGTTTTTATCGTTACGCTCAACTTCGAACTATCTTCGACGTTCACCGCCCTCCCCTTCCTAGATCATAAATCAGGTTCTGATAACAGTGAGCTGCAGCTAAGAATGCTATACAAAATCCTAATGAACATGTTGAGCTCATTTGTTTTGAGGGAACCGATCTTTCATCAATTATTTTCTAACTAGGCTTTGGGCTCATAGTGCTAGAGCATATATAAAATCTCTTTCCGGGTTGGGCGTTAGAATAGCAGTAGAGACATAAATTAATAAAGAAACTTTTGTAGTGAA
Source organism: Chrysaora achlyos (assembly GCA_015164055.2). Classification (NCBI taxonomy): domain Eukaryota; kingdom Metazoa; phylum Cnidaria; class Scyphozoa; order Semaeostomeae; family Pelagiidae; genus Chrysaora; species Chrysaora achlyos. Next base: position 14,969 of record WUAR02026681.1, read on the forward strand.
CTCGAAGTGCAATATCTTATATTGACATGCCTTATTGGAAATACAATATTTTCGTACCTTCACATGAAACATCCTAAAGCCTATGTTCCTGGTAATTTTGTTGGTTATTTCTAAGTTATCTAGAATGTTATTACTTGAACTTTAAATGTATGTCATACCGTTGTGATATTTTTGCCTTATATGAGGCATTTTTCTTTCAAATATGGGATATCCTCATTTTAAATTGTCATGTTTAATCATCCATCATAAGTCATCTAAGTTTTTTATTTGCCTGTTGGTACTTTTTTCGGATCGTGGATTAAAACGTGTTGCTCTGTATGTACGTAAAAATGTGTGGTTAACTTTGTATGTTAAACGATTTTTGAATTGAGTAATTTTTGTAATCGAGGTTATTAAAATCGAACAGATATTGGTAGTAAGGGATTACAATATGTATTATTTCCTATAGCCTAAAATTTAAGATTTTATTGTTTTCATGCCTCATAAGTTAAAACACACATGGCTCTAACTAAAATGCCCCTTTCGTGTTTTTAGTTAAAGGCTATCTTCGTAAAGGCGCTGTACTTCTTGCTCTAAAAGAAAATACTAAAGCTGCGGAGTCTTATCAGGCAGCCCTTGAATTGGATCCAAACTGCAAGGTAGGTTTCGTCGGAAAGCTAATTCTTAAGCTAATTCTCTATTGTTCATAACAATTCTAAAATCAATATTTCGATTTACACCTACGGAAGGTTTCTGCATTAATATATTATATTTTTAAATGGTCGATAGTCGATAGTCGATAGGTAGGTTCTAATAAAAACATGAAAATATTTCCAAATTTTCTTGCACTTAAATGGTTCTATTATTTGAGAAAATATGTTACAATGATTGATTGTTAAAAACATACATTGAACACCGGAGTAAAACGTAAGTGGGCATATGTGGGAATCTTGTGAGTTGCAAAGCAGATGTGTAACACGGATGAAAGTTTTTTGCCAAAAATATCTTTGTGATATAAGAGCAAATAGAAATCAAATTGTTTAAAAACCAATAAAATTTGATGCCTGTGCTTGTCATTGTGGTTCTGTAGTTATGCCTACTATTGGAAAAGGTAGGATCCACAGGTGTGAGTGTTCCATAGACATGCGTGTTATTTTTATTATATTAGACACGCATGATGTTATTTTTTTGATAATAGTCACCGCTTTTTTGGGGTGTCTGTTCGGCGCTGTCTTTTACGTTGCTGCCAATTTTAGTAATACTCTAATCAAACTTCCTTTTTCTAATATGCTATTCCAGTTCCTTTCCTCGTCGACAACTTAAATTTTGTCTCATTGCATTTGGTGCTTTTTTCAAGCAGTAACTCGCCAGTCCACTTTTTTTATGATAATGCAAAGCAAGTAATTTTTTCTTCCCAACTTACTCCTGTTGCTGAAAACCATATCATGACTTCACCCACGATTGTATGTCATGTAAGTAAATAGAGTTCCATTTTGTCCCTCCTCAAAGTTAATGTACAAAATCGACTACCATGTAATGCCTGACTTAAAATTTTGAGCTCCTTTGTTTTGATGGCATTGATCTTTTCCTCAGCGAGCTTCTAGTTGGAGCACAGATATAAACTCCAGATCTCTGTTTTTGTGACAGTAATCAGCTTCAGCCTACAATTAGATCCATAAATACTAATAAACAGGTTGTATAGAAAATTAATTATATCTGACACATGATGTACGCATGTGCGAAAGTAAAATTATTGGCGACTAATGTTAAATGACTTATTAATCAGATATCTGAATGTCATATAACAGTCCTATCTTCCTTACAAAAAATGTATGTTTTTTAACAGAATAAAGTATAATAACCAGATAAAAGTAAAACAAACATTGAAAAGAAATAGTCATAATAATCATATTTTTAATGCAAGCGATTCAAAGAAATTACAGAAAGTTCTGCCGTGATGTCCTTTTGAGGTATGGGCAAGACTCGACTAACCGGTTGGAAATTGCTCATACACGTGGCTGCATGCTTCTGAACCATTTGCATCTATTCTAAAGCTCGTTTTCTTGTATAAGTCGATCATAATGAGACACCGTGAGGAAGAAAAGTGATGAAGAGCATGAAAGTGCTGACTTCTGAGAGACTTCAAAGATATAATCCGAAATCATCCAATTATGCCTAGAATCCTGTTAAATAGATGAAGCTGTTGTTGACCTTATTCACATTTACAGAGAACAAGACATTGTTACTTTTTGCGGCAGTTTACTTATGAAATCCAAGTCATCTTTGACGATGTACGTATGTATGGCTGTATGCACGAACCATCTTCCTGTCGACATCTGGAGCCATCTCCTTGTGTCCCATTGCGCCTCTACTGAAAGCGATTTTGCACTTGTTACACGTTGGGCGTCTGCTTGCCTTATTTCGTTAAACTTTGCTAGATTTTCTTTCGGTTTGTTTACACCTGCTCTATCCTACGAGAAGACAAACTTTCGATCAAATAATTCGTCGCTAGTCTGCCTGCTGTTGTCCACATAGTAATATTCGAACTATGTAGTCCCTGTAATATCTCTGTGCATTGAGAATTAAAAACTTTGTTGAAGCTACAAGCAAGCTAAGCAAGCCTTGATATCTGTTTGTAATAAAATCTGAAGAAGTAGTAGCGGATAAATTCAAGGCTGTTAACTAAACCGCCAAGCCAAACCCTAGAAGACCGAAGACGACAAGGTGCGCTTGTATCAAATAGTTAATGACCGCTTTCCCCTGGCGAAGGGTCGAGAAACCGCGAATTTACTTTAACTCGTAAAATCGCTTTTAAATCTATAAAATCAGATTGTACAATTTGAATTGTCGGATTGGTCTAAAGGTTTCTCACTCCGGCCACATATGATACCAAAAGCTTGAATTCTGATTGAAAACCTTTCTAGGAAGCAAAAGAAGGTCTCTACAATACTGCCTCTGCGCGCATGAGTTCAAATCCAGAAGACAGACGTAAAGAAGCACTCAACGATCCCGAAGTACAGGTAAATGCTCAACTGATTTTACTAATCGCTATAGTTTTCGTTGTACTGTATGTATAAAATGAGCTCTTCATACACTAAAGCATTTCAATTGTGTTCCGTCTCCTTGGTTTGGTGGGGCTTATCCCGACAAACGGATTTTATGAGACTAGATAATCTTTATGTTGACGCTCTTTTCTAGTCGGAAACCCATCACTTCGTTGTATTAGAAACTTGTAAATATATAATAAATTTAGACGAAGACTAGCAGAAGCTACATCATGGCTGTGCTGGGAGTGGGTCTGAAAATTAGCAATTTTATGATGGCAATGGTATATAGGTTTTAGGCGATCCATATATTTACCAACAAAAGTTCTGGTCGTCTTCGCGTTCTTCTCTACCAGAAAGTATAACTTCCCATAAAAGCATTAGCTATCGGTTTTAAAAGTCTTCTATGAAAGGGCTTACAAGTACTACAAGTTTTATTGGTGGCTTGCTTATTTTTTCATTTGACTTGTAGAGTATTATGATGGATCCAGCTATGCGTTTAATATTGGAGCAAATGCAGGAGGACCCGAAAGCAGCAGCAGAGTAAGCTCATCCGTTATAGATTTTACATTTTCTCAATAATGTAAAATTGATTTGAGTGTTCCCATAGAGATTTCCTGTTTCGCTGAGTTAAATTAACAATTTAATGTACAAATATTATTTCCGTAAATAACAGAACTAAGCTTAGCTTGTTTACAAAATTCTATACAAATAAACATATAATACAAAAAACTAATGCAAAGGTTAATACAAATAAACATAGTATTATACTAATAACCATATTAAAAGAAAATATGTTAAAATATTTTTTGTTAAAACCTCATCTCGAGCCAATTGTAGTCTGAACGTCCGATAATGGTAAAGGGGGTATGAATTAAAAAAACAATTTTTGCTTATTTTCTAGCGCTTTCTCTCTTTCTCAAAGAATATGGAAACTTTTCCATCTTCTGTCTCTAACATCGCCGAGCTCCGTCTCTTCCAACTGCCCTACCAGATACTCTGGTTCAACTTGGTACGTTAGGCTAATACATCAGGATGGTAGCCAGACATCCCGACGCATGTATTTGATTCAGAAATACCCGAATCGCTACTGCCACTACAAGATTTATCAGCCATCTTTAAATTTGTAAGAAAACGTTGACGTAAGGTAGCAAACGACTATTTTGTGTTAAGTACTTTGTGCTACTGTATATGCATGACATCAAACAAAACCGCGACCTTCTGAAAAAGTTTTGGTAAACAATCCAATTCATGTACCAATATAAACATGGTTATATTGGCAAAACAGTGCCTAATATGAAAAACATAACAACGAATTCGCTTTCGGGAAGTCCTATTTCATCACAATTTGAATACAACATTTTGACTGTAGGGCCCTTATTTTGAGAAATAAACCTGTTTCAATGCTCCATCAACCTAAACAGATGGGACAGCTTTAACTTTGTCAAACCGCTTGGTTTCAGACCTCTGAAACCTAAAGAGTTTGTCACGAAATTTTAACCAATCATAACAACACTCATGATCCATGTATCGAATCTTGTTTCCGTGATCTTCATGATTTCTTTCTCTAACTTATTAGCAAGCTATCGAAATTAACATTAAGATATTGAATATGCACTACAGAAAGTTACAATACTGCTAAGTAAAATACCATATGCGTATTAATGTTTTAGGCATCTACGAAACCCAGTAGTTGCTTCAAAGATAAAGAAGTTGATGGAGGCTGGTGTTCTGTCTATGAGATGAGACATCGGGGGATCATTAAATTTGGATTACAAAAAATCCTGAAAGATGCTCTTGATTTACTTTACTTTGTTTTTTCTGTAATTAACAAACTATATTTGATCTGTCCTGTTTGAACCAGCTTTGTTAACATGTTGTCAGCGACATTATTAAAAGATCCAAGTTCCAGTATAATCCTAGTCTTCCCTATTAATTTTTAATTTTTTTGATTCCGTTGAGATTCTGCTCAGATTCTGCAATATATTAATGGCAGTATAGTAAAAATATATATTGCTTTTGCCAGGAATGTTGATTGTTTTTACTATTAAAGAGCAACCACTTTCAAAGTTTAGTTCATTGTGTTAACCATTCGAGGTCGATGTCTTCTATAGTTCAATAGAAACCTATCAAAGTTCTTGGAAGGTAAAAACTTGGCCCTACGTTTTGTTTCATTTTCTTGTGTCTTGAGTTTACGTTCATTCCGAATATGTAGATTACTTTTCTGATTAGCATTTTGTATCTTTTTAGCCCCTAAAGTTGCCTTTTTGCGGTTCTTTTTGTTTGCAAGACCCGACCAAAAAATTCCCCCATTACGTCATGAGGACCTTAGACAAGGAAATAGCTGTGAAAACTAACTAATTGCCTAATCCCAATTTTCTCTACGGATTCCAATATTTGGATGGTTGAACGTCAATTTTCCGAGATGGGCCATCGTGAATTATGTTTATACTAATGGATGTGTTGTTTCGGTCTTCTGTTCAATGGGGGGATTGTTAGCAAATTATGATTATCATATTTTTCCTGCCCTGCATCTTCGCTGAAGTTCCTTCTAATTATTATTATAACTTTAGTTATTTGTCTGCTGCGTGGCGCCTCCATTCTTGCCCAGTCTTGCCCCAGAGGGGTGCTTTTTGATATAGGTCCTCGATTCCGCATAATTCCAGGTCACTCGGTTCCCTGGTCCTCCTCTGGCAAATGACGCGCACAGAAAATCGTCCCTTGTCTAATCACAGAGGGAATACAGCACTCGAAAGCTGTTGATTACAATGGCCGTTGATAGTTGGAAAACACAACAAAACCAAAAAAGAGAATCGCATCGGCCTTTACTCGAAAATTCGAAGGAAGTTTACGTAGTTAAAACGACATAGTGCAAGCAGACATCCGAGGCATTGGTTGTGCGAAAGAGTTAATCCCTACTCTAGGTTCGACCACGATTCAGGAAAATATGTTTGGGCTATTCAGTGTTCCAGCCCATCAATTTGCCTGAGAAATTGATAGTATTAAGGACGGTGATTGGGACAGGGAAACAATACACATAATTTCCCCGCCACAGGACACGAAGTGTTCCCACCACAAATCACCGACTAAAGACCACCTAGCTGCTCCAGTCCTAAAGGGGGGAGAAGAAAATGAGAATAGAGATAGAGATGGCAAAGCTTAAGACGGCAGAAAAGATCTTAACAGTCAAAAAAGAGAACAAGACCTAGAAAGGCTGAAACACAGCCCCAGGCCATAAAATAAAATACGAGGCACATCTCGTGCGTCGGGACCCGGGGGCGCATCTCGCAACCCCCTGGGTCATGCCATGAATCACATCTCGTGCTACGGGACCCAGGGGTGCATCTCGCAACCCACCAGGCCCTAAAATACAAATATGAAGCACAACTTGTGCCACGGGACCCAGGGGTGCATCTTGCAACCCACCGGGCCCTAAAATACAAATATGAGGCACATCTTGTGCCACGGGACCCAGGGGCGCATCTCGCAACCCCCCGGGCCATAAAATACAACTATGAAGCGCATCTTGTGCCATGGTACCCAGGTGCGCATCTCGCAACCCCCCGGGTCATAAAATACAAATATGAAGCACATATCGGAACCCAGGGGGGCATCTCGCAACCCCCGGGCCATAACATACAAATAAGAAGCACATCTCGTGCCTCTGGACCTGAGGGCGCATCTCGCAACCCCCAGGGCCAAAAAATACAAATATGAAGCACCTGACATGCCTCGGGACCCGGGGACGCATTTTGCAACCCCCCCGAGCCATAAAATACAAATATGAAGCGCATCTTGTGCCACAAAACCCAGGGGCTCATCTTGCAAGCCCTGGGCCATAACATGCAACTATGAAGCACCTCACATGCCTCGAGACCCAGGAGCACATTTTTGTAGCCCCTGGGCCATAACATAT
>WUAR02026793.1:0-10244 GCA_015164055.2 Chrysaora achlyos
TAGACATTACGAAGGGGCATTTCAAGTTCAAGTTAGCAAGGCCGTTGGAACAGCTAGGAAGGTGAATAATATATTGTTTTACAATTAAATGGCTGCAATTAATCTATCTATGTGTTGCTAATTGTTTAGGAAGCTCAACCTTTTCCGAATTCATTTAATTTATTTCAGACTTACTACTAAACTACTAAGTCCTTATTATAGCTTTTTGTTCCAACATGTTACAATAAGATGATTTATTTTCTCGTTATAAAATACCCTAAAAACACTTTATTATTTGCTTTAGTTTATTAATTTGAAATCTTGCGAACCTTCACCAATGGGGCAATGGATTATCGCTGAAGCACCAGGTTTGAGTTTCTTTATTTGCCTTATAAAAAGAATCCCAAGCAATATTATCTTGTCTTTCTCTGAGAATTGTTTGGTTCCCATAACCACAGTCTATTGGATATGTAGAACATTTCCAAGCAAGGTGGCTATAGAGAGGCATCCGTCTTAGGATTCAGATGAACGTATCTTACCTAGATTCAGTTAGGGATTCAGAAGAGCTTTGTGAGATAACAGATGCTCTACTTAACTACTGTATTGGTTTTAAACGTGTCAGAGTATCTCTTCAATTTTCTTATCAATCAACTTGCCTTTATTATGAGTAACTCGGGGTCTTTGGTCCGGGGTCTTTAGTCCTAAAGGTCCTGTCTTTATACTTGTGTGTCTTCTTGCCATTCATGTAGTCCTGTAATTTTTGTATTCCATTTATTAGCCCGTGTTGATATTGCTGGTACGTGGAGTGATACGCCGCCCATTTGTTATGAACATGGCGGATCTGTAATTACAGCTGGCGTCAAAATTGACGGAAAGGTAAGTCTTTGTTCTCTGCATGTCATTCTAAAATTTTCTGTTTTTCGTGGTATTTTATGATTGTTGAAATGATAATATTTTATTCTTGCTAGGTGCTGCAGTTTCGATTATTTCCTGATTTATTTCTCATTTTTAGAAACCAATTGGATGCCGAGTGCGCAGGATTCCCCAGTAAGCGAATTTTCAACTTTTTCTACGGTCAAACCTTGTCCATAAACTGTCCGTTTTTAGAGATGCCACCTTTTGAATCCATGAACTATGCTTGTTTGGGGGTTTCCGTTGAGTGTCCGAATTTTCTGCGTATTTGATATTGCTTAAACTATCAAGCTTAACCAGTTGAGAAACATTTGCACTTTGTTTCTAGGGCTCATGTCATCTTGACGCTTGGCAAGGGTGAAAACGCTCAGCGAATTGAATGCAAAGAACTCGATGATTTGTGCAGTTATACGCAAGTTAATTTACCAGGTATAAGCTGGAGCGGGTTGAGTACCCCCTTAAACTGCCTTATTTACATTGATATTTAGTGCAAGATCAAGATATTACAGGGGGTTGATATTTGTTTGACCACAGAGGAATATTCCAATAAAATTGCCGCAAATGCTACTAAAAATTAACTTGGAGGCCCGTTTGATCAATTATTTGCTCTCCATATCTTCTCCCAACTTTAACTTAATAGACAATTTTACGCGTTTATACATGCTAAATTGATTCTACATTTGTAACTCATGGCATTTCAATAATTCTTTTTTTACATCCGTAGGCACTGTTCTAAAAGCCGCGTTTTTCTGTGGCGAAATTCTATCAGAAAAATCGTACGAGTCGCTGAAGGAACAATTGCTGAATCGATACAAAGGAGGATTTGAGCTGCAAACCTGGTCCGACTTGCCTCATGGATCCGGCCTCGGAACAAGCAGTATTCTCTCCGGAACAATTCTAGCAGCTCTTTGGAAAGCCGTTGGTAAAGAACCCGATGTAGACTCGGTCATTCATGCTGTGAGTTATGTTTTATTCTCATCAAGAAATAAATATATTGTGTTACAGTGGCGCAACGAATAGTCTCTGGGCCCTTAGTTATTGAATGGGTTTTGGCCCCTATACCCTAGGCCATGGTAAATGTTAGGTTTAATCTATAAGTAAAGTACAAAATTTGTTTATTGCAAACACCTCCTCGTTGTTCCTAGACCAAACTATCAATTTGGCTAGAGGTCCTAAGCGCTCGGGGCCCTTATATCATTCAAATTAATTGTAAAGTGTTATACAGGTTCAATAATCATATACATCCACACATACATACATAAGTCAGAAGGGCCTCCGTGTGCTATATCTTTTGCTTTTTTGCATCCAAATCTTTTTACATTTTCTTGTTTAGTACCGTATCTACCAAAGTTACATACATATTACATGCGAAGTCTGTATTTCGATTCACCGAAAAAAGTGCTCAATACATTACAGTAGAGCGAGATATAAGGTTGCCTCTCTTCATCGAGATGAAGAGTTTAGTCTTTTGAATCTTTTCTTCTAAGTATATACATATTACATACATACATACATACTTTTTCATATTTGATTTCAGGTTCTGGATCTAGAGCAGATGATAACAACCGGGGGTGGTTGGCAAGATAACGTTGGTGGTCTCGTTCCAGGAATCAAAGAGGGAAGCTCGAAGAGAGGTCTTCCATTACAAGTGGTATCAACACCCGTCACTATGCCAGATGGCTTCATGAACACGTTTGAGAAACATCTGATTCTAATTTTCTCTGGCAAAACAAGATTAGCAAGGAACATGCTACAGGTCTGTATTAATTGGTCGTTCATGAAGATTTACGTTCAACGCTGCCAGTTCTCTACTTGTAGAGCTTAGCAAAGTTGTTTCCGGCTTTCCCCTTGGTCTCTTTACTGGTCGTAGCTCTTCAGACCGAGCTTGTCTTGCTTGGGTTTGTTCTGGCAACCTTAATAAGTGGCCTGTTCATTTTTGTCTCCTTTTTTTATTCTTAACTCCAAGGTTGTGTCTCACTTCTTCTGTATAGCTCTTTATTCGACACCTCATCTTGCCAATATATATTGAATATTCTGGAACATTAAATTATTAGTTGTTCGTTCTATTATGATATTTAGAACATTGTAAGATCCCAAAAACACCCCCTTGTATACTGTACGCCCGTCCTCCGTTTAGTTGTCCATTTCCATGGTTTCACTGGTTGAGAACACAGAATTCGCACTGAAATGAAAATGCCAGTACTGTATAAGGGTTGCAGATTTTAAAAATGATGTAGGGGATAATGAAATATTTTGTTATTTCCTTAGGATGTGCTTCGGAACTGGAACGCAAGACTTCCAGAAATTGTCAACACAGCAGACCAGTTAGTTGAAAATGCACAAAATTGCATCGCTGCGTTCAATGAAGGTGGGTCATGCCCTAGTCTTCTTCTTTTACGCAAAGCTTGTCATTTAACAAATAAACATGATTTTCTCTGTTACTTGCCATTTACCTCAAGATTTATTGAATGTGCCTAGAAACAAATCAAAGTTAAAGTGCCACAAAAATTTTGGGATTTCTAAAAAGGTATGCTTTTTTACAACTTCTTGTATGCTTAACACTGAGAAAGGCATGGCTTGACGAAATGTTGGTAAAAAATGTATTTGTACATATTGCTTTTGCTTTTGTTGTTTTATGGTGTTCCTGCCTTTTATTTTATTATCTTCCTTTGCTGCAAGCATCCTTCTGGATCCAACAAACGTCTGTTGGTATAGTGGATTTTCCTTTTTCTTTTATGATTTTTCATGCGCTGATTCTTGTAACGATAGTTGTTCCAGATGAGACAAGGAATTTCCCAGCCACAAGCATTTGCCAGCCACAAGGCATTTAAACTGTTAATGTTGAAAGTGTTGGTAAATGAACATTTCTGATCTCTGGCTACCTTTATTTTGTTTTTAGGCAACCTTCAAAAAATCGGTGAATGCATGAACCGATGCTGGGACCATAAAAAGCTTATGGCACCTGGATGCGAGCCGAAAATCTGCAAACAAATTATAGACGCAATTGAACCTATATCATATGGTGAGTTTGCTCCATGCTCAATAATTTTATTTTGCAGGGACAGTGAGAAAATAAGGGGAACCGTAAGGTAATTTCTAACATATTCCCTCTATTTTCAACATCGCTTGTTGAACTATCTATCTATTTATCCATCTAACTAACGATACTGTACATTGACCTACACATAGATATTACATACATATTATTGGTATTACATGGTTAGTTTGTTAGCAAGGAAAAGTAAATAGATATAAGTATTTTAGCAGCGTGACCCCATAAAGAGTTAACCAGGGTAAATTTGTTGATTGCTGTAATTGAACACGTTCTCGTGTACTTTGGTTGGTCCTCAGTCTTTGACCAGCAGTAGATAGGAGAGGCATAGTGGAATATTTTTGGGAAGAAAGGAAAACTTGATGGGGGAGGAGAAAAACAAGCTGATTTCACGTTATCAATTTTGAGTTTAATTGCCCAACGCTGACCCTATGATTCGCAAACGTATGGCCACATTTTGTCAGCAACTGATGCAAAGAAACAAAAGTTTGCCTTAAATAGACGGAAACAAGACTAGACCAATTTTCTCGTCTACAAAAACTGGGCCTAGATTCCAGAAAGCTAAAAAGGCTTAGGAGACAATTCACACAATAAGCACGTACAATATTTCGGGGTTTTGTTTTTTTAATTTGCTAGTTGGCTACAAACTTCAAATCACGCTGTAGCTGCTATTAAGCTCCATTTTTCCCCGCAGGCCAATGTTTAGCTGGGGCTGGCGGAGGAGGTTTCATGTACGTCATAACGAAGAGGGAGAACGCTGTCGAAGAGGTCAGAGAGAAATTATCTGCAATCGAGGTTAGTGAATTAGATCGAGGTAGCTTACGCTTCTTTAATTCTCAACGCTGTATTTATTATGAGAAATAGACGATTGAAAATTCCTGTACCTTGAGTAGAAATAATAACTGACGTTTGGGACCTAACCCTTTATCAAAGACAATTTTTCCGAAACGTCATTTATTATTTCTATCGCTTATTTTTATCAAAGGTTATTTATGTCTTGAAGCTAGCTTATGTATGTGCAAATCAATTCAAATAAAGTCAAATCGATTCAACAGAAAGAATTTGGAAAAATGACAATAGCAGTTATAAAGTTAATCATTGTCATTTTGTCATTTGTCATTTGTCACTGATAAAATGTCCAGAATTGACAAAGGGCCAAGACCCGAAACGTCATGACTTGTTTCCCTATTGGTTTCTTGTTGCCATTGATGCCACTATTCACAGTTATTTGTCTGAAATTTTTCAATTGGCGTTGTTAGCTTGCTTTTTACAACTGATTTCGTGTTCACTTACAGGAAGTTGGTGGCAGAGCAACTGCGCATGCGGTACATATCGACCTTGAAGGATTGACTGTGAGGCTGGAAAACTAGCCAATCATCGAATTGTGACGATGAAGAATAAGCTGCAATCACTTCAGATGAATAAACGCTTTTTGCTTAGAAGCTGCCTGAAATATCACGCTCTCATTTCTTTCTTCCATTTACATACCATCATTGTAATAATAACTAATAATTTCTCTTTATTAATCGCGAACATAAATAATAGTTCTAATTATTTTGCTTAAAGCATTCGCTTAAACTAAAAGCATTCGTATTTTTTTGTGCTCTTCTGCACTTCGGGAACAACATGGCCCCCTATTTCACTTTAAGGCAAGGTTCTGGTCTAGATTTGACGAATTTTTTTAAAAAAAATAAAATCCCAAAAACGACATGGCCTGGGAGCCTGGATCCGGCATTTTTGGCAAAGATGTGTCCTTTTCGTTCAGCCTCTTTATCATCTCAGCACTGGCCTCTGGGACCCCTGGATCCCTGGGCCTGTGAGTGCCAGACCTCAGAAGCAAGAAGCCCTGCAGCGATGAGCCCTAGGAGCCTTGGCCCCTGGTACCCATGGGAGCCGCGTACCCTAGGAATCCTGGGTCCCTTGGAACCTTGAGCCCAGTTGCATTTAGCCCTGCAGCAATGGACCCTGGGGTCCCTGGGAGTCCTCGATCCCTGGGAACCTTAAGCTCAGTTGTAATGACCCCTGCAGCAACGAGCCCTAGGAGCCATGGACCCCTGGGAAAATTGGCCCCTGGGAGCCGTGGCCCCTGGGAATCCTGGGTCCCTGGGAACCTTGAGCTCAGTTGTAATGAGCCCTGCAGCAACGAGCCCTAGGAGCCATGGACCCCTGGGAAAATTGGCCCCTGGGAGCCGTGGCCCCTGAGAATCCTGGGTCCCTGGGAACCTTGAGCTCAGTTGTAATGAGCCCTGCAGCAATGAGCCCTAGGAGCCATGGACCCCTGGGAAAATTGGCCCCTGGGAATCCTGGGAGCCTTGAGCTCAGTTGAAATGAGCCCTGCAGCAATGAGCCCTTGGAGCCATGGACCCTGGGACCCCCGGCAAAATTGGCCCCTGGGAACTCTGAGAGCCGTGGCCCCTGGGAATCCTGGGTCCCTGGGAACCTTAAGCCCAGTCGCAACGAGCCCTGGGAGCCATAGACCTTGGAACCCCTGGGAAAATTGGCGCCGTGGCCCTTGGTAATCCTGGATCCCTGGGAACCTTAAGCTCTGTTGCAATGAGCCCTGCAGCAATGAGCCCTGGTAGCCATAGAGCCTGGAACCCCTGGGATTTCTGGGGGCCATGCCCCCTGGGAGTCCTTATTCCTGGGAACCTGAGCTCAAAACTCGGCACAAAATGAATTGAATTTCTCAGACCTCGCTCTGCTATTTAAATGTCCCGCTTCCCATCTACTACTACCCACGTGATCTTATTTGACCAATAGATGGCCTTGTTTGATCTACAGATGACAACTGATGGCCTAAGCAAAAGTAAACGATTCAGTTCAACCGCCTCTTTGTTTCAAACGTCAATAAACAAAATGGAGACATCATGTTTATGAGCAGTTTCGTGTCGCTTCGTTATCCTAATGGATGGTGCTTGATATGTTGATTCAATAAATGTGAATTGGGACACAAAATGAGCCGTTCTCCGAGTGTGGTAAGCACAGTTGAGAGCGTAGACGATGACCCATTGATGAAGGACTGTTATGAATTGAGAAGAAGATTGATTCTCACCGAAAAGTCGTTGAAAAATTTGAATCCTCATACGTCCGCAAAAGATGTTGAAGATGCGTAAGTTTCTTTTCTTTAGTACATGCTGGTTTTTTGTTATTGATATAAGAAAAGGCCGGTCTGGAAGTTTCGATTTGATAATCTCATCTCATCAATGGGAAGATTAAGACAAAGAAACAGATGGTGTTATTCAATTCTTTGATTAGCGATATGAACAAAAGGAAGAAAGCAAGTGGAGATAAGGATTTCTGCTACACAATTTCCAGGTGTTCTCAATTTAGTTATTTTGTCGAGAAAACAGAAAGATTTTAAAGCAAAATAGCTAAATGTATAGCCAAGGTACTAGCATAAGATACTGGAAATAATGGGGGTAGGGGTAGTGGGGGGGGGAGTTGATTGGAAAAGAAAGATGGTGGACTAGCAAGTAACTGTAAAACCTCAAGCTAGAACAGAGTTTAATGATGGAAACCTTAAAAATAGGGGCATTAGGGGGCAACGTTCCCTGGGCTTTGCCGAAACTCACTGGCCTGGAAATCTCCTGGTTATACATCCAATTCATGCCAACATGGCAATCAATATATTGTAAAAGAACAGTAAATTTTCAGATTGCATGGCTTTGTAGATGGACATAGTTTTCTGGGCATCTATCTTGTCATGATGTACTCATCATAATAATCACCAATTTTCATTTTTTGATTTTTGTTGCTTGCTCTAAGTACTTGATTTTGCATCATAATAAATTAATTTATCATTTTGTATCAGGGTATCCGAGAAATCAAGAAGCAAAGAGTACATTGGTGCATCACCTGACAGTATACCTCTGCTTACGCTGGATGACCTCACCCCTGTGTCTTCTTCAATTGACAAGAATAGGGCAAGTGAAGATCTTTTTTCATCCGGTCGATCATTTTCATTTCCAGATATTAATCGTCAGATCACTGGAGACAGCACACAAGGATATAGCCAGGTAATTTGTGATTATTTTATGATTTACGATTCACTTGTGATTTTTCCTGTGTTTCACCCTTTCAGTTTCCTGTGAGTTGTACCGTTAATGCCAATAATTTTTCATGTTGCTTACAGGAAAACAGGTCAGGTGCAAAAAATATCTCAAATTTAACAGATCTTTCAAATAGCAATTCTTCTTCATTGAGAACCAAGCTTTTGAATGTCAGAGACGAGAACTCTCGTTTGTTTGCACAAAACAATCTTATTGTGACACAACTAGAGGATACCACGTATCAACTTAGTGAAACCCAAGCCAAGGTTAGTTTCTACATCTTTATTTCTAATTCTACTCTTCCCAACTCTTCTTCTTTCTTCCTCTTTCTCTCCTCTTCTATTTCCTTATCCTTTTCCTTCCTTTTCTATTCTTCCTCCTCTTTACCTGCAGATAATGGTTCTTCTTCCTCCTCCTTTTTGTCTCTAGTAATGCTCCTTTTTCTTCTTTTTTTTGTTTCTGCTCCTTCTTTCTCCCCATCATCTACTGTACTTGCAGCTCTCCCTCCCGTCTTTCTTCTTTTCCTCTTCTAGACATAATGGTTCTTCCTTCTCTTATTCTCCCTTTTCTTTTTTCTTCTCCTTCTTTTGTCTTCTTTTCCTCTTCCACCTTCTTCTTTCTCCTCCGGTTTCTTCGCCTGTTTGTGCTGTTCCTTCTCCTTCATATTCTTCTTCTGTAACCAATCCCCTTATTTATTCCCATCTTAACTCTCTCCACATTGAATTCATCATAGCTAAGAATGAAGGAAAGCTTGCTGAAAGAGCAACGTATTGAAAAATCAAAACAAGCAGATCACATCACATTCTTGGAACAAGAAATTATGGAGAATGAATTACAAATAAGGTAATTGGTTTATGTGACCCTCTTTAACATCTTTCTCTTATCTAAAGGTTAACACTAAATTATCTGATGTATTACATTTCATTTCACCAAAAAAGCACAAAAATCAATAAGCATTTTGGATTAAGTGACCATTTTAAATTATTTGTTTCTATATTTCAGAAATTTTACAAAAAACGAAGAATTTATGAAAAAAAAGATTCATTTTAAAGAAGAAGAGCTGAATAAATTGAAATCAACACTCAGAGAAATAGAGGATGATTACACTGAAGAACTCAGAATTCGAAAAAGGTATTTACATTGTGATGAATTGACAAATTTAATTATAGCTAATTATTCTCTTGACTCGATATGAAACCATTTTCCGATCAGAGCCAACCTTCCCTATGTTTTTCAATTATTAAGAATACATCAGTCCTGAGTATTGATGCACTGATTGATGTAGTTTGGGACACATAGGAATTATAACAAACAACAACATCTTTGCTTTCTTGTTAGCTTTGAAGCAAAACTCGAAGAGAGTCTGCTAGCTGGAGAGAAAATGAAGCAGAAATTGGTAGAAGTCAGAAATCAAATGCAGACAGAAATCAAATCGGTAAAATGTTTGCTGAAATTTTGCAATTTTCTAGCTATATCTTTCTGTATTTCTAGAGTCTTTTTAGCTACGTCTTTCTATATTGTTTTCGATAGTTGATGATATAATTTCAGTTTAAGCGTAGCTTAAATTTCGTGGTTTTTATTACTTTTTAGTACGATGATTCAGAGAAGGGCTTGAAACAATCGTTGAAGGAATGTGAACAAGAGAGAGCTAATCTCATCGATAAAATTACTGAACTCGAAGAGACACTCATCCAGACAGAAAATACATTCAGGTATAGCTACTAAATATAAATCATAAACTACTTGCTTTCTTTTATTGATGGTCATTCTCCTTCACAGCAACCAATTTGATCGTCCGTTAGACTAGATATAAAATCCTTAGTATCGGTTATTTTGTATTTAGGACACTATTTTCAATATGTTTCGAAATACTTTTAAATTGGATTTTGTTGTTACTATTCGATTACACTCACTTCTAAATGCATTTCATTGGAATGCTAGAGATAAAAAAATTGATTTTATGACAGCAATTCCTTTTTCCTAGGAAGGAAACGGAAGCTTTGAAGTCTACTCTGAACATGGAGAGGAATTTGGTGAATGATTTGGAAGAAAATCTAAGAAGCTTCGAGACCAAAGAACAAGAAAACGAGGACTTAAAGAGATTGATTAACGAAAAAGAGGAAAAAATTCAGGATTATCAGAACGAAGTTGAAGGTGCAAAAAATCAAATGTTTCGATTAGAGGCACTCGTACAGCAAGTGCAGGAAAACGCGTTGAAATCACAAATCATGAATACACCTTTGGCAAGTATA
>WUAR02026904.1:0-10231 GCA_015164055.2 Chrysaora achlyos
CCTTGAAAGTTTCCGTTCTTTTTGCCTTCTAGAGACAGTTTCTATCAATATGGAGAAATTCGACAGGTTACGATGGTAACGCGTCAGAACTGTGCATTCGTCACTTATACATCACGCGCAGCCGCAGAAATGGCCGCTGAGAGGGCGTATAACAAACTAATCGTCAAGGGTCGCAGACTGAAGATTCTTTGGGGTAAATCACAGTCAGAAAAACCGAAAGCAGGGAATGACGGTGGCATCAAGTTTGTCCCCGTTCCAGGGCTACCAGGAGGTGAGTGTTGACGTTTCTTTTGGAGGTTCACGTTATATTGTTGGTGCTCCTGTTTGTCTTTAAATCTGGGGAAAATATTTCTATCTTGTGTGCAGATTTTCCCAGTTTTTACGGTGTCCCCTGCAACACCATGGTGACATTTTTGCGTTCAAGCGGATCTATCACTTTTAGGAGCTCGCATTTATGGAAAGAGCTTTGATAGTAAGTAAGGATGACGTTGACCAAACTGCAATATCTTTTGTTGTTTTCGAGTTATGGCCGTGTAAAGGAAGGCATTTATGCCGTCATAGTAGGGACCTCTCTAAGTCCTCAATCCATTCCATGAATGCAAACTCCCAAAGAGTGATAGGTCCACTTCAAAGGAAACGGCCAAAATCGACGGTTGAAATCCCTTGCTAAAATCATCTTGTGTTTGGCTTGTATTTTGCACTGAATTTAGTTTTGTTGCTCTCATACCGAAGTTTTTTTTAGGGGCTTAATGGGCTGTAGCCCCCTAAGTGCTGAGAAAATTTGAAACATTCATGGCTAATTGGGCATAATGTTTGCCAAATTCAGGCAAAATATGTGAAAAGCAATAGTCAAGCCTCTTGCTCCACCTCAATAGTCAAGCAATTTTCCAATCTCTCGTGAGGTTAAGACGATTCATTTATAATTTGTTTATTTTTGTTATAGCTTTGCCTCCACCACCGGTTGATGGGTCGAAAGATCAGCAAAACGTTCCAGATTATTTTGGCATCTCCGACTCTAACCCATCAAGTGTATCATCAGAAGCAACGCCGAATTCATCCTCAGAAAGTTCACAGGCCGATAGCACAATACCGTCACTTATGTCCCCCATTCCACCCCCAAGGCTCCCCCCTCCCCCTATGGGGCTAGCTCCACCTAGACTTCCTCTGCCAAGAATCCCACCGCCCCCACCAAGAGGTGCTTTACCGAACTTTCCCCACTTTTTCCCACCGGCTATGGGATTTCCACCTAGAGGCATGCCGCATGGGGCACCCCCACCGCAACACAGAGGAGAGCCGCGACCAAGATATCCTCCGCATCAACCTCCTCCACAGCACCGAGGTCCGCCGCCCAACATGCAGTCTGGGATTCATTATCCATCCCAAGATCCTTTGCGGATGGGTGCAGAAAACTATGAACAGTCTTCTTAATTGATTTTTTTTATTTGTCAACTTCCTGTGTATTTAGAAGATAAGTAAGTCTGATTTGATTGTCTTAAATTCTGTTTATTAATAAACCCGTGTTACACAGTTTACTAACTTGATTTATCTCTCTCTGTCTACGCGTATTCTGCAGTGGCGAATAAGTAAGCGAAGTAGGATTGAAGATATAATCTCGAAATGAAAGCTGCGAAACTGTTTATTTTGTGCCCAATAAATAAGAACCATTTCAGCCTGATATTATAGCCAGGTTCTTAATAAAGGGTGTTTATTCTTTAATTCAGTGGGGAATAAATTCAACCGGTTTGCCGATCTACTTCTTTCATGCATTTACTCAAAAAACATACACAGTGATTGGCCAGCATTAAAGATGAAAATAAATAACATGATAATTCTTTTTCACGAGGTTTCAGTGATTTAAGGATGGAAAAGACAGGAGCTTCAGCGAAAATGCCGCGCGGCGGCATCGAGTTTTAAATAAAGTGGTTTTCTGTTGACTGCGGATGGGTCAGGAGATGAGAAATTCAGCCCCAAGAACTAAATGACGATGTTTTTAAAGAAAAGCTTTGCCTTTCTAGGTATATTGCTATGATTTTCAATGATGAATACTCAGCTATCTTTTCTTTCCTGGGATTTGTGTTGGACCCTATGTTAAGAACCTACACCCTGATTACTGGGTGTACCTCTGTGCATAAGAACTTAAACAGGCTGAGTTCAAAATTTTAGGCTCTTATTTGTGGATATTTATTGTACCGAGAATACTAGTAACTATTTGCCGTGGCCGATTGTTAGAGTGCTTGCCTCTGGTTGGGAAGGTCGTGGGTTTAATTCCCGACCGAGTCATACCAAAAATTTAAAAATGGTTCTCATTTCCTCCCTGCTAAGCACTCAGCATAAGGAGTAGGATTGAGGGTTACTAACTTATTACTAAGTAGCTATTTTGTTCTCAGGAATTGAAGCCCTCAACATCTTTCGGTTTCTCCGCCAGCGGCAGATTGCGCACAAAATGACTCAGGTCCTTCCAGTGTTCCTTTTTCCGCGCGGCCTCGCTTGGTTCTTTAACGAAGACGGGATCATTCATAAACATTGTCTCGCCAAGGCTTTGGTGGCCTACCAAGATTTCCTTAACAAAATACAAAAAAATATACCACATCAATTTAATAAAAAGACTTCGTTTTACAAATTTTACGTCCTGCCATGCAGAATGAATATTGACTCCCTGTGATCAAAATCATTCAATTCAATTCCCAATGTAATATCGCACACATGAAATACTTTGATTTTGTGCATCTGGAAAACAGAACAACAGGTTTATGTATTTTTTCAGGAGATTTAAAAATGACGACATTAATGTTCTTTGGTTGTTCTTTCCTTAGTTTTGGACCAGCTCTTGCCCTTTTTATTTTAACTGTTGCTTCTGATGCTCAACAAGTAATTGTTCTTATAACAAGGTGAGTAATTTTAGCAAAGTTTCGACAGGAAATGTACTTGAGATCTAACAGACCAGAAGTAGGCCTAAGCGGAATAATAAAAGTAAAATCTCTTGTTACAATATTAGGCAAACCTAGAATAGATACATTATATCACAAATAAACGTTTATATGATGTTATTCAGTTAGGAACTGTTAGTTTATTGAGTATGCTGGACCATTTAAATACAAAATTTGAAATTCTGGAAGAAAAATAGGTATTTTCTTAAAACAAAAATTGCCAATACATGATATACAAGAAAATGATTTCTGGGAAATCTGTGTGCCTTGAAGAATTGTTTTAGTAATTATTATGATATATGCTAATGCTCAAGCATGTGTGCATATAAAGAAACTAAAAAATAATGGTATTAAAGGCAGAAACCCAGCAACACAACAGAAACGACATCAATATGTACAAATTGATATAATGTATAAACTATAGCAATAAGTATAATGAATTAGTTTAAGAATTCATTTGTACATATTGCTGTCATTTTTGATGCATTGCCCGGTTTCTGCCCTTAAATTTGAGATGTTATAACTCAATGATTTTGTGTTTATCAATTGATGCTATCTTTCTTCTGACTCGTTAATTTTGTGGAATATTTCCAAAACAAGGTCAGTTGAAGTGCTGTATAGTTATGGGGTTGTTAAGCATGTTGTCTGTTATTTAAAAAACATTTCAGTCCCATAGCAATCTCTAAAGCTTTTTATATCATTGTTTTTTTTTCAATAGTGCCTTCTTTTGGCTGCTTGCTCTTTTCCTGTCGTCAGCTCTTTGGAACATTGTGACACCATTGAAAAACTACCTCATTTTCAGTGTTACCTTCTCAGTTTTATTCCAAGAATTGTTCAGGTTGGCTTTCTGGAAAATTCTCAAGTAAGTTACTGAAATTTATTTAGATAGATATTAACCTTTTTAAAAAGCAGTTTTTTTCAAAAGTCAATAGAATGTCTACTCCCATTAAAACTACCAACTCTCAAATAAAGAAGAAGGAATGCTGACCGCATTTTCACTTATTGAATCTTAAAAGGCGATATCGACACATACTCATAATTTTTTCTAAGGTGGATAATTTGATCACAAGAGGACATCACCTAAAACTGTTCAAATCAAGAAGCTACCTTGATATATAAAAGTACTTCTTCTCGCAGCAAATAGTTGAAGACTGGAAAAAACTGCTGAACAACGTATTTGAGTCAACATTAGTAGAAGCATTCAGAAACCCCATGACAAATGCAATAACGGAACCATGTATACTTTTAATTACATGTAATAATCATACAGGGTTGCATAGGCTATTTGTCTTTTGCCCCTTATTCCATTACATTTTTGTTATTATTGTATAATATATTGATTTCTCTGTTGTTTTTTGGAATTTCTTGTGACAAGCCCTTTTTCCAAAAACTTGTTTACTTATCACAGCTATGCTGTTTGATGGTCTGTCATATGTATTACAAACCGTTTTTGTTGCAGGAAAGCTGAAGAAGGGCTTATATCCTTAACTGGTAACCATTCTCCGTTGAGAAAATTGAGATTTCATTATGGTAAGTATATTTCCTATCCTATTTCATGGAGTTGTACTTACAGTCATCTTTCCTAAAGCCGATATCTCATCTAGTTTAATCTAAAAGATTTCCATTTTAGAGAGATTATATGCTGTACCTGTAATGGTGGTTTTCAAAAATTTCTCAGATTTTATAAACAGTTTAGCTTATTTGCCCAAATAATTTTCAAGCGAATGCCTTTTCAACTAGTGTTTTCCCAGTAGAAAGCCAGAATTCTTGTTGAGCTGCTTTTCAGCACAGTTGAAACTCAAGGTTTACTCTGGAAATTTTGATGTCACCTAGCAGCATAGTTAATGCTCTGTAGCTATGAGACCTTATATGTTCTCCTCAGTGGAAAGCAAGTGGAGAATCGCCCCCGTCAGCCCCTCTTTTGACAAACTGCTTTTGTTACCCTTTTGATGAATTTAGGTCGTTCCATGTTAAGGGCCCATCTAAAATGACCCCAAAACGAATGATATCCTTAAAAACATTTCCCCTCGTTACTTCTTGTTTCAGAACAAACCTTATATCTATATATTTTACACGCAAACCTCTGTCTGGGTTTGCTGTATTTTCAACTGTCAAAGGCCTTTGTTAACAACTTCTTTCGATTCTGGAGTAAGAATTTCTTTTTTGAAAGCAACCCCTCTGGGATAAGACTGGGTACAGCAGCGGCACCGTAGTGATCTAGTTCTTAATAAAATTCAAATTTTACAGTTTCTGGACTTGGATTTGGAATGATGAGTGGCCTTTTTGCAATGGTGAATGTTCTTGCTGACATAACTGGACCTGGCACTGTGGGATTGTATGGCAACAACAACAACTTTCTTGTTGTGACAGGTACCTTAAGCAATTCTAATATTTTGTAGCCCAAAAATTCCACTCTATATTTATCTCATTATTCCGAAGCGATTTTCCTCTTAAAACTACTGCCAGTGCCGCAACTTCGAGCATCTTGTTTATAATAGTAATTATAATATAAATAATTACGGGAGTGGAAGGTCGCGAGACCTATAAAGCCCTGTCATGATGCATCACACCACTAAATCGTGTACGAGAATCTGTCTACGTGCTTTAGTCGATCATATGCTTGTTCAAATTGTTGCATTGTCAGACAGTTTATGACTTCGCTTTTCGCTTGATAAGTTATTCCAGTCATTAGTGACTCGTTGCGTGAAAAATGTTTAACGAACGTTACACCGCTTCTTGGATAGCTTTAGTTTGTGTCATCTTGTATTGATTTGCTTCAATTCAAAGAGCAAGGACGGATCAGCTCTCTGTAATTCCAGGCAAAAGGCATCATGAGGTGTGGTCATATCAAGAGGAAGTTCTGGGGTCGCACTGCTTAGATTGGCCTTGTGTTATTCAGTGGTCCCCCTGTGCTTAGCACAGAAACCCATACCTTGTGAAGATAACAAGCGTATATGCCTATCAATCAATCAAAGCTCGTCAATAGTTTAAATATCAAAATCAGATCTCCATGTTTTCTTCTATATTGATGGTTGGTCTAATGCTCTTAATCGATCATCGTAGGACTTTTCTTAGTCGTTTTTACTAATTTTCTGGCTCTGCGCTGTACATAAATTTTGTATTTTTTTAATTTTCAGCTTTACTAACCAATTGCTTCATTCTTTTGAATACCTGCTGGGGCATTCTTTGTTATGATGGACTCGAAAAGAAATGCTGGATCCGACTCACTAGTGTTTTCATTTCACATATGCTTGTGTCACTACTGGTAAGTTGTGATGTCATGATCTAATTTTTACAGTTTTCTGATATCATATTCTATCTAGTATTGCTGTCTTGTTTCCGATTGCTTGATTCATCTTGTTGTTTCACGGTAAAACTGACCTGAGTTACAGTGATCAGTTATCGTCCATTTTGACTCAGACAATGACACTTCAAGTCACAACACGACGGGTCCTCGTTACGTCACTGGGGGCGTTTTTTGATCGTTTATTGCACAGAAACAACACTGCAAGAAGGCAACTTTGGGGGCTAAAAAAGATGCAAATAGCTTATTCGTAGCCAAATAACGTAAATATTTGGAATCAGCGTAAAATTCTACTACTGCCACTATCTCAGTTGAATCTCGGACCTAAAAGTCTACAGCAATGATTTTTAGCTAGCCAGGCTGACACTCTGTTGCCCGAGTTTTCTCAATAGTCAAGGCGTTTCTCCACGTTTCTTGTTCTCCTCTAATCTACAAACTGCATTACTGTTCCTGGTCTCTGAATCAAGGGAACCTTTGATCGGTATTTTCTTTGTAGCATAATCAAATATTAAGGAATTTGGTTCATCATTATCATTAGCAATTACGCATTCCGTATTGCAGTTCATACATTGCGATGTGAACCAATTGTTTCCATTGTCCACAGTTTCTCAAAAGATTCACTGCATCACTTACGCTTAAAGCCATTTTTTTCAAGCCTCTGTCAATTATGCCTAACCAAGTTAGCTTCTGACCTCCTCTAGGCCTTTTTGACTGTCCTTTTTGATTCAAAAAGTGCCTTTCTTGCGGGTGTCTCGGCAGGAAATCTGAGCAGATGCCCGCACTAACTTAGCTGGCATTCTTTTACGATTACTAGTT
The DNA here is from genome assembly GCA_015164055.2 of Chrysaora achlyos. Taxonomy (NCBI): domain Eukaryota; kingdom Metazoa; phylum Cnidaria; class Scyphozoa; order Semaeostomeae; family Pelagiidae; genus Chrysaora; species Chrysaora achlyos. Next base: position 7,048 of record WUAR02026904.1, read on the forward strand.
CAAGAAACAAACGCTTTTCAAATAGTTTAGTGAAATCATTGTTTTGCAAATTTGCAAATTTGTGCTCTCCTTCGTTTCTGATTAATAATATTTCGCGAACCCACTTTTCATGACAATATTTGATATTTTATAATAAATTTTATACTATATCTGTTGTTTTTGTTGTTTTTTGCCTTTCAATCTTGTTATCGTTCTTCACTGCAAGCATCCCTTGGATCCAACAAACGTCGCTTGATATAGTGGCCTTTCCTTGTTCTCATATTTGATATACCTTGATATACCTTGATATACCTCGATATACCTTGATATACCTCGATATACCTTGATATACCTTGATATACCTTGATATACCTTGATATACCTTGATATACCTTGATATACCTATAACTCATGGTTCCTTTAACTCATTTTTATTTTCAGACTATCTCATCTTTTTTCAGACTATCTTAAACGGACGTGGATTATATATCGTGCCATTGGTAGTCAATCACGTTGTACTTCTCTTCTACGTGCTCTGGGCATTAAAAGTTGGCGGAGCTAGCTTTAGGAATGTGAAGAAATCAGTTTTGGGCCTATTTTAAAGAACTCTCTTTGTAAATCGGTGTTCGTAATTATGTACATTTTCGATCATAGCATTTGTATTTCTGGGGTAATTTTTAATTTTGATCTTCAAACCTAAGAAAGTATGTAATAATGTTTTTGTTTTCAAATATCACTTCCTATCATGTAGAAATTGAAATATTTCATCGAAACACGACTAAAACTAATAGGGACTGGCACTTTGACTCAACTAGACTGACATTTTAGAGGTCAATATTGAATAAGCAAGAAAATAAATGAAATTGAATATATGAATGAAATTTTGTCGAAAGTGTATTGCGTATGCGAGGAAAAAATTTGAAAAATATTTTTTTTTGCGAAGAGAGTCCTAAGAAAGTTTGAATACTGAAATTCTAGAATTGCTATGAAAATTTTAGTACTAGAATCGTTATAAACTTTCTGATAAAAGACATGTAGTTACGGGGTAAACTGGCTTACCTATTTGTCTCTCTTCAGTTTTTCAACAAAATTACTCCTGTTATTACGTATTGATTTTCAATGATTACTGAAAACGAGGCTTCGACTTACTTCTTAAAGAAACCAGTAAACCTATATTATATTTTGAAATTATCAGAAGCTTTCAAATTTGTTTGTCTTGCTTAGCCAAGATTTCCTAAATCACTTGTAATCTTTGACTGAATCATTTCTTATATATTCTACAATGATAGCAAGAAGTCTTGGAATACAACAAACGTTTCGATTACTCCTCCCCTCTCCGCTATGAGATAAGATACATACATACATACATACATGCAGAGTCCAGAAAAAGTCACGCCTCTACGGCTGTGAGCCGGAGAAATGTTCTGCTTGTTAATGTCATTTTCGAGATAAAGGTTTACTAATTCTATAAGAAATCTAGCTTGAGGAAAATCTTTAGTTGATATGACATTTCATCTAGGAAGTTTTAGTCAATATTGAAAAGCTGAGGAAAATGTTGTGTTACATATGTGATTAAACTATGTGTACTATGGTTTCTACTTTACGGTTATAAACAATAGAAAGAGTTCAAAAAATATCGTTATTTTCATTTGATAAAGTGAGGAAGGTTGAACTTATAAAATTGGCAGCTGGAGGAAGGTTTGGACTTTTTCTGGACTCTTCGTACGTACATTGTAGGGTAACCCCGTTTTTTTCCTATTCTTTTGCTGTATCGAGTAAAAGGCACTTAACTAAACCAACAATATGTCGCAACTATGCAAGTTCACAGACCTGCTTATCAAATCAAAGTTCTCAGGACAGGGCTTGCCAGTACTGCTTTTTGTTTCACGCTGGTTAATAGCCCTTTTTCATGCAAAAGTGCTGCTTCGGAGCTCTACGACGGAACCTTTAGAGATTAGTAGAAAAAAGGTAGTCTGCAAAAAGCACATTTTACATTCGCACTGCAAAAATTGATGCAACTGAGCGATAATTGATACCGCCTCTGAAGATCGAACAATAGGGATTTACTTTGTCAGGGTTTTGGAAGGCAATGCGAACGGGACCAATGTATGTATGTATGTATGTATGTATGTTTTAAGCAAGGTTATTTAGTGGAAGAGCAAGATAAGCTTCCTAACTGTATGAGTACTACGGCAGAATGAGGCAAGTGCACGATCAACTTAACAAAATATATTTTTCTGGGCAAGGAAGTGAGTTTTTTAAATAGAAGAGAAGAAGCGTTGTTGTCCTTTAAATCTCTCATGTCAGCACGTTATTATTTGAGGCAAAGACCAATCAGGTGGCCAATTTCACATCTCATGCGTTCAAAAGGTGTACATTGATGTTCTTTAGGCTCCAAGCAAAAAAATTGAAGCTAATTCGACACTTTCTTTTCAAGATATCTCATACCCAAATCTGTAGTATTAGACAGTTTTATTCTGTCATGTGGTCACAGCTAAAAAGAGAAATGTCACCATTCTACGTTCACAGTTTTAACAACACAATGGACACCTCGGCTCTCCCAGAGATGTAAGTGGAATTTTAGGCATCACACGTGCTGCTGTTTAAGGGATACTATAGCACAGGAAATGCATAGAAATGTCATATCAGTGGTCACAACAATTCAGTGGGTATTTTAGATGATGAATTGAATTGAGTAGTTGTTGTTGCTGTTGGACCAACCTAACCCAAGATGGCGTTTTTCTGGCCAGCCGGAACAAGTCATAAACAGTGAAGCTGCGCCCGAATTGTTCATATTGCACAGCTCATAAGAAGATCTGATGTAAGTGTTGGTTGGCTGCAATCATCTTTAATGCAATGAGCAAATCCAAGGATGTTTTGGTGACAGCTTTCCTATTTTGCTGATGCAGTTTAGAAGTGGATGGTGCAGACTGCAGATTAGGCCAAGAAGTAGACACAGCCTAGACCTAACCTAAGCACGGGCCAAGGGCGTAATCCTTCTATAAAAAAGGAAGCCTGAGTCCCTCATACTTTCATGCCTAGCTGTATCGATACATTTAAATATTCTGTAGACAGTGATGGCTAAATCTTTAACCAAAGCCTAAGTATTTCCTTGATTTAGTTGGTTTGACTTTGGCAATCATGGGAGATAACTTTATTTCATATCAGGATATTCTCCATCTGCATTGTGCAGATTGTTATAAAG
>WUAR02027015.1:0-10224 GCA_015164055.2 Chrysaora achlyos
ATTGAGTTTTAAATGATAATTTGTAGGTTCCCGGGTGTCTATGTGAATGAAATGCTAACTAAATTCCACGCGACACTAAGGAGGTTCACACATAAATATAGTTAGCATTGCAGCTTTTTGTTGGTTTGGGCCTTTTGCAGTAGGGTATATAGCACGCAGCTTCAACAGTATACAAGAAACTCGTTTAAAGTGTCCGTATCAAGATATTTCAAAAACTCCAGTGACGTTTAAAGTAGTTACTTTTTCCGTATCAAGATATTTTATGACCATTTTTATAGCAATTCATTTTGTATAAATTTTTCTACAATTCTACTCACTCCAAAATATTTTTTTGATGCGGAGCAATGGTTGTGCGAAGGAGTATCGTCGACCAATGTTCATTTTCATCATGGCCGAGTCTGGCTGAGTATAATTCCTGGATTCCTGAAGCGAATTTGCTAAAAAGTCTATGTTGTCTGCAACCTTCAATGTCTAGAAATACAGTTAAAAGACTTTCTGGGCTTCCTCTCAATTCGAATGGAATACCACTTCAATATGTAACCACAACAAGGGCAAGATGCCTTCACTATGATGTTGCAGTTGCTAGGCCTATGCCTAGGCCCTTCGGGTCATGGTCAAAGTCAGCTAATTGTTTCTGTTTGCAAACAGCTGATGCATGGAAGATAATGCAGGGAATACGAAAAGGTGCACATAGTTGGTTGAGAATGGTAATTTTCTGTCAACTGAATACAAGTACCATTATTGCTTTATATTACTGTATATTACATTATTATTATTATCATTTTTATCATCATCATCAATTACAACACTCAGACATTCATTACTTAATATCGTGTATTTATTCCCATTTGGATTGACTTTTTCCTGTAATCATGCTCTTTGGACAGCCTTTTGAGAATAAAATGCATTTTGTTTGCATATTCTTCCTAATAGCATAAAGTAATTTTTTGCAGGGAAATATTTCTGTACTGTTTGATCACATGTCCTTAATTACAGGGAGAATAGAAAAACAAACTCTGGTCTGAGAATTTAAGTATAAATCTTATTAAGTATTAATTTTATTCTTTGTCTTGCCCAAGTTGGGCATACAAAATGTTGAGGAGAATTTCTTAGTAGTGAGTCTTTATCTCTAATCTGCTTTTTTACATTCAATAGAGTTCAACATCTTCTTCTTGGAGTGAGTTAATTCAGTCAATCACACAGACAGACCCCACCACAGCTGATGAAACATCCCACAATTCTAATGTTATCAAGGTTAAAGAACAATTAAAGAAGGCCTTGGGGTCAAAAAGATCACATGAACAAGGGAATCTCCTTCCCCAGGTATAGAAGCATAATATATATATTTATTAAATGATTTTAATTTAAGATCTGTTAGTAGCCAAACTCATGAATTGTCAAATGTGATTTCATTAAAATGTGATCCTTTTAACATAAGTCTTGTTTTCTCTAAATGGGACCATATCTTTTTTCGGTTTTTAATTAAGTAAGTAAAATGATTGACTGCAGTTGGAGGCAACCCAAAGCCTCTTCTTTTGTTTGCTTCTACCCTTACAGGTAGGGGTGGATGGAACTCCTATCCCTGGTTCAAGAACCACTTAAGCTTGGTTTCCACTAGGAGTTAACATGAGTTAATTCGGTGAAAATTGTTATGCTGTGATGGGTTAAAAAATTTTTTAAAATTTTTATTGTAAGTTCACGCTATCCCGTGCTACCTCATGTAATCTCAGTGTAACTCGAAAATAACCCATGAGTTAATATTCATATTATATCAGAATTAACTCATTAACTCATAGTGGAAACCAAGCTTTGCCATCAATCCCACTCCTTAGGCTGTATGCTCAGCATAGAGGAATTGAGTACCATTTTTCACTTTGGTAAGCTCGGAAGGTCGAACCCAAGACCTTCCGAGCCAGAGGCCAGCACTCTACCACTAGGCCACGGCACGGTTTTCTGTTTTTAATAATTATAATTAGATAACTCTTTTACAGGTCATTGCATCAGAGATCTGTAAGCTTTATGCTTCTTTAGAATCCCAGGTATGTCCAAGTCAATTTTCTGCTCTGCAAAAAACATTTTTTAACAGCAGGTTGTTGTAAGCTTGCAGAGTCTTCATTTGAAGACATATCTTTCTTTCTTTTATTTTCAATTATTTTTGTTTGCAGGAAGATAAATTTGGTTTTTTCAATCTCTTGTCTTCAAGTCTGGATGTAGATCATGATTTGGTTTCAAAAGCTATCTCCTCATTTGGCCAGAGCACAGTGAGTTGGATTTATCTTCTTGTTCATCTTTAGGAACGGTGAGAGATGAATGCTGTTCCTAATAACTAATGAACCAGTTTATCTTTCGCTGTGGTTTTGGTCTAATTTAACCTGCAGAAAACATGGAGCCAGTAACAGAGGATGTTGTACGATGTTGATTGTATTACCAACTAAATTACATAACAACAACATAGGGAATTTGACATGACAGCAGTGTTAACAGCAAAGCATTTATAGAAAAAGGTGCTAATTACAAAGAAAGTATGCCATATACAAATTTGAAATAAAACTGTTGCTTGGTAGCAAAGTTTGTTTGCGTTGCTACACATCTTAGCTGGGCATTAGTTAGTTTTTGCAGCATTTACTGTGAGAATACCTGAGTGGTAGCATAAACAACCCTAAATGCAAGGGATGTAACTTACTTATGTTTTAATTTACTTGATTTTGTTATGATGAAATCGTTACCCATCCAACTTGTTGAGTCCAATGCCTAAATCTGTACATGTTTTATCATGTTCATGATGCTGTTTTTGCCTTTGCTTCTCATCTATATCTTCAAGAAATACATCCAGTTTCCTTTTAATCACTTCATTTGTGCTACCAGGCTTATTCATTTCATAACTTTTATTCCCTAACTTCGAGTCTTTATCCAAACCTGTTGTAGAAGAATGAGGAGAAAATAGCCAGCAGCTATTTAGATAAACTCTGCAGTAATTGAAACAATCATTGTGATATTTAATTCAAGGTTTTCTGGCAGAGAAATGATACTGAAAAAAAGTGAAAAATAAAGCTAAGGATAGTATTATTGGTCCTGTTTTCAACCTCTGTTTTCAAATTAATATCTACTATGTTGTATGCCCTTTTAAAGTATCTTTATGTTGAAGATTCTGACCTTTTAAGAGGTTGAAATATTGTATCCTTTTTTGCACCTTTTTCCAGCTGAGAGAAGAAGCAACTTATCTAAAAGCAAGGGAACGTCTTTCAAGTACCCTTGATCCACCGTACAAACATCTGTTGAAGGATATTGGTCATTTGGAAGAAGGCGTTAAGACCCTTGTGAACATGAGGAAAGATATTTTGGTAAGTGCCATCCTAAAATGCTTTTAAACTTAATTTTAGGACATTACATGGGCTGCAAAGAGGTTTGTGTATTCCAGGGAACAGTAATATTGAGTTCCTTCTATAACAAAAACACAAGCAAGCATGTAAAAAGAATAAGGCTCTTACCTACACTGCCTTGGAAACACATTTTCTTATAGATAATGCAAACTTTTTACATCATGTCTGTTGAATTATTCTCTTCTCTTACTGCAACCCCTGAAGTTGCTCTCCTTTTGCTTAGCTTGTGTTTTTGTTGTGTTATTGTCTTTGAAATTGTTTGCGCTATATTTTGTTTCCTTTATATTTGTTTGTACTATATTTTGTTTGCTTTATATTTTGTTTGTTCTATATTTTGTTGATTTATAGGAGCTCTTTGCTAGCAAACTAGTGCCTGGAATAACACCACATATGCATGCCTTTGAACGACATCTGAAGCAGCATTTGGCACAATGGTTTTCTGCTGGATTTTTAGACCTACAAAGACTAACATGGGCATCTTCTGCATCACTTCTGGAAAAGGTAGCATTTTCTTATGTGGGAGGTGTCTGTGATTTTGAAAGTGTCTTGCTTGTTTTGTTGTATGTTTTACCTTGTTAAAAGAATTGAAATTTCTAATATAGAGCACCGTTTTATTCAGATAATCACCTCTTAAAAGCTATCCGCCTAAAGTACAGGCCTCAATACATACTTTTAAAGCTTTTTGAAATGTTAAGTCAACAGTTTATGGCAAAAAAAGAAAAGTGACATGTTCCTTCTATTCTAGAAATGTAGATTGGAGCTGTGACTTTCCGTGACTTAACTTAATATTTGAGGATGTATAGTGATTATATTCTTCTAATTAGGACCCTGTTTACTATTAAAAGTATTATTTATTATTTATCATGTACTAACTAGCATGGCTATATTTATCATTTTCAGCAATAACCTGTTTTAAATGTAATATTATTTAACGTAAAATCACGTTATTGTAACATGCATGACAACAAAGAAGACAACCACAAACCATTGAACAAAATAGCCTTTTTTCAAAAAATTTGTTACAATTCCCCCAACGAGTCAAAATATTTATGTGCCTAATTTATGACCCCACCTCTCTCCCTATCCTTCGCTCTAACGGTCTTAATAATCTGCGATACACGGATTGGATTGTGCAGAAAGATTATATGGGGGTTAATCAGGAGTTGGTTAGTGCCCCTCACATTACTACTTAGAGGGGGCAGAGAGTACCTTTGCTACACAATATGTAAGTCCATGGGCTAATAATGTCTCGATTTTTTCAAATTTGAATATAAATTCCATCTAAGCTGATATGTGGGTCGTTAGGGTGTTTGAGCTGTTTGACAGTCATATTACTTTTGACTTTTTTTTACAGATTATGACCTACGAACAAGTGCATCCGACAAGAGGCTGGGACGACTTCAAGAGGAGGCTTGATGACGACAGGCGCTGTTTTATCTTCACCCACAGATTGCTTCCTGGTGAACCCCTCGTCATACTGCACACCGCATTGGGGGATCATCTTCGAGCCAATATGAAGGTTAGTTTCTGCATGCAATAATACATTCGTATTTGCCCAAGTGCCCGAGCTAACAGCTCAGTTAATATATGAATCGCCTTACTGGGTTTATGTTAGCTACTTCAGACAGTATCTATAATGAAAAATACCTAACCAAAAGGGGGGAGCTTATCCACGAACAGACAGACATTTAATCGGTTTATTTTCAAGCGACAAAGAGAGGAATGCCCTCGAAATTTGCTAAATGACTAAGTAATAATTTCTATAATAACGTTCAATATTGATCAATAATAATATGAATAATGTAATATTGAATAATGATAATAGTAATAAAAATTATAATAATATTAATGATGATGAAGTTAAAACTTCAATATCTTTTGTCGTTTTAAGTTATGGCCATGTGAAGGAAATGAAGGAAATGGTCGATGACGTCATAGCTGGCACCTGTCTAATAAATTTCATCTTAACACGGCCATAACTCCAAAACCACAAAAGTTATTGAAGTTTTGTAAACATCCTAGCCTGTGTGCAGGCTTAACTATTCCACTAAGAAGGAGATCCAAATGGGATCAGGTAAACAAATTCCATTTGGATCTCCTTCGCAGTGTAATAGTAAAGCCTGCACGCAGACTAACGTCATCCTTGCTTACTATCAAAGCTCTTTCCATAAATGCGAACTCCCAAAAAGTGATCCACTTTTAATGATTCAGTCTGCCATCGAAGCTGATGTCAACCCTCGTATTTCTCTTTTTACGTTGCAGGATATCCACTTGCCTTCTAAAAATGCTTTGACAGATATCACCGCTGCAACTTTCTACACCATCTCTTCGACCCAAAGAGGTAAGAAAAATGTAGGAAAATTAAAGTAATTGGACACTAATCAAAGTGGATTTCTGCCCTGACGGGTACCAAACACTGTAAGATTAGATGGAGGGGTGGGGCTGCGTTTAAGAACATCTCTCATAGGCGAAAATCCCCTATCTAACCCATAATAGTAATAATGATATTGTTTAGTTTTATAGTCTAATTTCTAGCCCAAACCTTGCTCCCAACTCAATTGACTGCACAGATTACCCCCTGGTCTGGATACATCTAGCATATAGCATGGTGCAGCCACACACGGCGCTAACTGCCAACCAGTTACCCATTTATACTCCTGGGTAGAGAGAGCAACAATTGTGTTATCAACTTGTCCAAGGTTCGAACTCACAACTTGCGACTCAGTGGCTGTAAGCTCTAGCGCGCTCTAGCGCACTGCGCCACAGAGACCACACCTATGTTGCAGTATCAATCTTTTCTCCCTCGGTGTATTTATCCTAGTGCTGGTCATTTTCTAGCTATGTTATTCCAGGTGATAGTTCCTGGAAATTTAGATCGATAAAGATTTCGTTCACTGTATCAATTTTCGGACTTTTCAAATCCTTTTTAATGACGTATGAAAACATTCACTGGTTATCAGGCCTAAACTTCAACCCCGTCATCTGAAACTGGTGGCGGAAAAATTAAGATGTTAAATCAAATAGTTCAGTTACTATATTCCAATGCCCAGAGATTCATCTTGAATTTGCAATGAAAATATAACAATATAATAATCTAATCTACTGTAACCTAGTATATAATAATCTGCTTCAATTTTTATCTAATTTAAAATAATCGAATCGAGTCGAATCTAATTAATATCTTCTAAAATAATCTAACAATTATAGCACAAACGATAACTACTATTTGCATAGTGAGTCAGTATTAGAGAGCCTCAAACACAGAACCAACATGAAATTAGTGTTTTCTCTATCATAAACTATAAATTTAGCCCGGAAACTCGCAGAAGTGGTAGGCATTTTTGCACTCATTCCCAGCCAGAGGCTTATTTCGCCATACAAATCTATGTTGAGCTAGGCCACCGTCAGGCAGGCCCTTGGCATCACCCTTTTTAGATGGGAACGCCCTTTTGAAATAGAAAACGCTCATTTTACCCTTAAACTTTTTTGTTTTTAGATACGTTTGTTACTTGAACTTACAAACAAGAACTTACAATAAAGAACATGTTACTAATGTCACAAACCTTCAGAATATTGCTAGTTGGGCAGACGATTGAGTAAATAAATTTTTTAAACCACTCCCTGTTATTTTTACAAACTCTAACTCTAACATGAACTCTTTCCCTACAGGTTTGTCTGGAATTGATTTGGGAAATTATTTGATCAAAGTAGTCGTGCAAGAACTGAAGAAAGAATTTCCAACTCTTGTTGATCTTGGAACCTTGTCGCCAATTCCTGGCTTTGTAAAATGGCTGACGTTGAAATTGAAAACAGACGAAGGTACTTCAGGAGAATTCTCCTCGTAAACATTTAGATTGTCTTTATTTATTTCTCCTTTCTTTGAGTAAATTAAGCAATATTTTGAACAGACCCATTTACCAATCGTAGTTAACGTTAGTGCTATAGTTGTTAGATTGTTTGATATCAGATTAAATTAGATCAGATCAGATTGTGGTACATTAGATAAGATTAGATAAGATATCATAGCTTGGATTAGATCATTCTGGATTAGATTAGATCAGACTGGATTATTGTACATTAGATAAGATTAGATAAGATTAGATCAAATTAGGTAAGATTAGATAAGATATCATAGTTTGGATTAGATTATTTTAGATTAGATTAGATCAGATTATTTTTAATTATATCAGATTAGCTCAGATTATTTTAGATTAGATGTGATTAGATTATGAGATTGTTATACTTTTATTTCGATTTCAGGATACATCTCTGGGCTTTGGGAAAGATTCTCAAATGAAGAAATCTATAACTTTTCTGAAGGATCATTCCAGAAATGGTTGCAGCAACTAAAGGTACGATTAAACGGAGCTATTTCCTTCTAATTTTTCATTTTTTATACATGGTAGCCCCTTAGTTAGGATAACAGCTATTCAGGTGGCCATGTTAAAAAATAGGAAATATGGAACATAGCAATCTTTAAAATGCCCAATTATACAACATTTATTATGATCTAAATAATCGAAATTAATGCAACATAAAAGAAAATAAGGAACTATACAAATTTTATTTTAAAATGGAATGACTAAAATTTTTTAAATATTTTTCAATTTTTAGGAACAGAAAGATATGGCGGCTGACATCGAATCAAATGTTGATGAAAAAAATCATAGCCGCTATCAAAGATTCCTTCTTTCTCTTTGTGCCCGGTATGTTATAATATTATAATAGATAATACTGTTATAATATTATAATAGATAATACATTATCATAATATTATATATTTGATAGTATAATATATTTTTCTGGCTTTTGAGCCAGGAAGACAGGGAATGTATTAAATTATTAGGCAAATTTTGCAAAAAAGGATTTAGTAAGAAAGAAAAAGATTTTAATTGACTAAAATGCAAAGAATAAAAAATACTGATATTAGTAATCAAATAAGTCTTTTTTGTGGTAAATTTAGCATTATAGTTTATATAGTAAGTAAATTTGCTTTACTTTCTTAATTTATCTGTATTTGATTTGTTTTCATTGTTACTGTTTCTATATTGTAATAATCTTAGTGTTCTTAAATTTATGTACTCTGTATTTAGAATTAAGTTCAGTTAATATTTGTTGGTTTTATTGTAGTTCATTTAGTAGTAGTTCATTTTAGTTGGTAAATTGTAATTGGGTCAAGGGCCATCTTGTCCATACCAAATTAATAATAATAATAATAATAATGATAATAATAATAATAATAATAATAATAATAATAATAATAATAATAATAATATACTTGATTCCGTCCACAATTAATCCATTTTATGTTTCTTTTTTATTTTGCATCCACGCTTTCGAAAAATTATTTTTATGATAAATAATTTAGATTTAAATATATTATGCGCAGACTGAGTAAATGTTTATGGTCTTTTTTTCAGATATTTGTATTCTGAGAAACGAAGAGGCTTTGCGTTAGATCCTGTTGGTAAGTCTATTCATCTGTGCTGTACAGTTACTAGTCCTTTGTCCTTGTGGTCCATTCCTTCTGCCCTACGGCACTTGTCTCTTCAAGACTAGCTCTGTCCCGGTCTTCTTGTGAAAGAAGAGTTGTTGGTGATAATGGAGACATGACACGCTGTGGGGTTAAGTTGAGAAACGATCTGCAAAAAAATTAGTTAGACTCTAGTCAAGCCACGCCCAAATGGCTAGATTTTTTCGATACAAAAAAACCAGTGAAGAATCTAGTCAATTGGCCACCCTTGATCACAATTTGGCAACCTTGTCGAGAGGTGTACAGAGGTCCTCAGAGCTGTCGGGTGATCTATCGCAAAATTTGATCCTGAGGTGGAGGATAATAAACTATTTTGTTTGAGGTGTTTGTCGAGACGTGTTTACAGTTGGTTGCATGGCACAGGTACGGTAGCTGTAACTCCGGTTGAGCTACAGGGACTCTTGTTTCCAAACGCGTGAAGAGCCGAACAACGCAATATACTAACAACTGGCTCTTGAATATCAAACGGTTTGCTATATAAATAAACAACAAATTAATCACCTAAACATATAACTAACAAATCAAACATAAATCGAAATATTAAAACAATGTCAACGAAATGTACAGTAAAGAATATCAACCAAAAGATCAACTAACAAATTTGTTTGTCCTCGTAGCTATAAAGATAGACGCCAAAAACAGGCCTAAACTGCCCCAGAAAAGACATAACTGTCCGAACCTGTTTGCCTTCCAACTGATTCTGGCAACCCCTGAGAAATGCGTGCGCCCATCCTTTATACCCACGAGTTTCTTACATTACAAAATAATACAAATAGTTCAATCAATATAAATGCAATAGTAACTCACATGAACGTGCATAACATTTACAAATATAAGCAAAATAACAAAAGAACGAACGGAAAAGAAATAACAAAGCAAAGTGAACTCTACGTGGGACCCCAGGAGGGTTCGCAGAAATTGTAAATTTTTTGAAATCATGCCCTTTCGAACCTTGAAAAATGAACGTAATGTGAAGAGGAAAATGTTACATAGGAAAAAACCAACAGTAAATTTAGCACATTTCAAAAAGTTATCATAAAGTACTAGTGTGCAATTGTTATTTTCCGGTATTGAATTATAATACGGTAGCCTTATGTGTGCCTTGAAGTCTCCTAGGTGAACGTATATCCCTACAATCGATTGCGAAATTGTGGAGGCATTGACCAGAATTTAGTTTTGTCTTCCGTTTTTTTTAGCGAATTTTCACCTGCGCAATGGTGCCATCTTTTGGCGATTGAATTGGATGGCTGATACAAGTAATCGAGGTATAGACAGATCTTACGGAATTATGACAAATTATAAATATGATTT
>WUAR02027126.1:0-10223 GCA_015164055.2 Chrysaora achlyos
AGCCAAAAGTTGAGGCGCTTTCGAAGCACTTTGTGCGGATCGATGACTATTGCCAGGATGATGAGAATGTGCCCAATTGTTGAGAAAAGTGCATAAACGAAACTCAACGATGACGTCATATAGAGTGCACCGGTTGGATATGGTCCCTTGCAGCCCATCGTGTCGGTGTCCTTTGAACTTCTCGTTTATGCTGACATCCGCAGACTCGTCATCTTTACTCGAATGCTGGTCAAGACAACTCACTTGGAAATCTTGTCAAGAAAACGAACATCGAACAAACACTTCTTGACTCCTTTCTGCCAACCTCTCATCTTCTCCTCTCTTTTAAATGATTCGCCTCGAAGTTAATTCCCAGCCAGTTTCAATTATTAATTTCGCAATCAGGGGGTGGGTTTACAAAACAACAAATGCTTCTTCAGCAAGGAAAGATTGAATGAGCGTTAGAGAAGCAAGAAGCTTGAATAATAATTAATCCCATTTAAGGTTATGGAGAAAATGGTGAGAAAATCAGCGAGACCTCTTACAGATGAACTTACGCCATATCGTGGTTCGTCATGCTAAGCTGGACTCCCATGCAAAACTTGAATCACGGCATATTACGGGCTTGTATTTAGAACGAATTCAAGTACAACAGACTAGGTAAGTGCATTCCTCTTAGTTTCAAAAGGTGGGGAGGACAAGAAAACGAAGAGTAAAAGAGGATGTTAATATTATGTGGATGTTTAAAAAACTGTAGAACGAGGGTTTAACTTTAGAAGATCGTAACAACAAAGCCACTCTGCTTCTAACAATATCCCATTCCTTATTTAAGGACGACAAATAAAACACTGAAACGTGGATTGAGCTTATGAGTTGCACATCTTTGACGTGACAGTGAATCATGCCTCTAAAAATGGTACGAAAAGACAAGACGAAGACTGCAAGATGGGTAACAAGACTAACGATGCCTCGAATCCAGGCCTTTTATGCCTCTTTTCCATGCTCCTCGCAAACTCGCAACTTCGAGAGTTCCCGCTGCTCTGCCTCAATCTGGTGGATGCTTTAAATGATCTATACGTTTTATTACTTTAACAACACCGCTTTCTGGTCGGACGCCTTAGCTATGTTTTGGGTCTCGCTTATGTGATGGCCTAAGGCTTCTCTTTAGCTATCAATTGGTTTTAAATAAATAAATAAATTATATTGCATTTTGAGTCCCCGTATTTTTCCATTTCAAATATTGAGTAGAATCTATTATGACAATCGAGCCGTCCAGTCACGGAATGTGTCGATTCTTCGATACGAACATACCATGATGATTATCCTATAATGATTTCTAATACCTAGATAATTTTTATATGCTTTCGAAAGGAAATTCTTGTATTTTACATGTTCAGGCAAGCGATCTGTGGCATGCCAAGCCTATCATCATCATCATCATAATCATCTATTCATTAACAGTATTAACACTAACAGTCGAAAACAAAACAATAGGTAAGTTTACAGCTAATTAAGGCGAACCTATCGTGCCTAATTGGATATTGCTCTATCTTCTTCTAAACAGAGCCATGACGCCTCGTTTCAGATTGGGAACTGTTAAAATGAAGAGGTATGGAATCCAGGCAACGATGCTGACAACAAAGAGGATTCTGAGGTGCTTCAACCAGAAGTACTCAACACAAGATGGCACTGCGTCTAGGCCAGTGACGAAAACCATCACACCACATGGCGCCGCACAGGCAAAGAGGAATACGAATGCAGCGACAAGAGATTTTGCGTTCTGCAGCTTGATAGCGTGGTCTTGCTGTTGGTCGAGGGATGGTAAACTTACATCTTCCAGCTCAATTTCCACCAGATGCTCTTCTTAAACTGTGACGTGCCTGTCTGCCTGTTTGGATGTCCTGCAGAACCTTGAAGCATCTTCTGTGCCTCTGTAGCTTGACCGCAATTGCTTGTAAACAGCGAAGTAGGACACTAGCATGCCAAAAGCAGAGCCAAAACAGGCTACGCTGCATATTCCCCATTCCACACTACAGCCATACACAACAGTTAAGGAGCCGCATCCATAACAAACGCTCCATAAGATCAGGGTAACGATGCCGAAAACCATCATGGATATCTTTGGCTTCAGCTGCACGTTGATGTTTTGTCCCACCAAAACAGCTTTCAAGACAAACAGAACCAAGAGCTGACTGCCAAACAAATTAACATGGCAAGAATGGCTAAGTAAGGGTCGAGTTGGACCAATTACTTCGTTGAGGCTTTCACCGATTCCTTTCAAGTAATTTCCATAGGCCATGTAAGGGTTTACAACACCACCAATGGCAATACCTACCATAGCTATATTGATCAACCACATGTTTAGACGCGTTCTCAACTCTTTTAAAGGATCAATTAGAATTGCAAGGATCACAAGCAAGTTTCCAATTGTTGCAACTGGAATATAAATAGCGCTGACAAATGATGTCATAAAGGCAACGGCTTCTGGTGTTGGCTTTCCTTTACAGTTCATCATATTTACTTCTGTTAAACTTCGATTCATCAAATGCTGCAAAACACAGCTCTAGAAGAAATACCAACTTGCACACAGTCTTGAAAGCAACTGCAGATTCTGTTGCTTGTTGCTATATTGGAAGTTCTATGTCGTTTGGGTTGCGTGAAGTGAAGGCAGTAGCAAAGCTTTCTACCAACCTTTAAAAGACAGCTTTAGTTCCCTTCACTATAATCATCCTTCCAAAAAAATTGATGAGTTTAAATCTTCTTAATTAAAGACATTGTTGCCGAAATACGTTTCACTATGCTGATTCTGTAATATTTAAAGTGTTTGCAAAATTCGCATGAAATGAATTCTCGTTAATCGATAAAACTCTGGCACCTGTGTTTTTCCTGGTCAAGCCAGTGCTGGCACACGTCTATGCCGTGTTATATCTTTTCAGGCACAGCTTCGTACGCAAATATCATCATTTCTAGCAGGGGGAAAACCGGCAAGAAGATTATAACTACTGCCATTCTGCTTAGGCCTATGCAGTGAATTATTTTGGAAGTTGTAGCTGCTGTAAACATAATTTGGTTCGCTCCTTGGTCGGGCAGGAGATTGTTG
Source organism: Chrysaora achlyos (assembly GCA_015164055.2). Classification (NCBI taxonomy): domain Eukaryota; kingdom Metazoa; phylum Cnidaria; class Scyphozoa; order Semaeostomeae; family Pelagiidae; genus Chrysaora; species Chrysaora achlyos. The sequence goes on from WUAR02027126.1 coordinate 3,080, forward strand.
AGAAAACAGTATTTGCTTTTATACTTCAATGAATACAGAAGAATTATTTACAAGTTTATATTTAAACCGATCATCCTTAAATAATGCTTTGAACTCTTTCTTTCTTACATGCTTTTTGACGTCCAAAACTAACAACTGCTGAAATACACCATGGGACTAGCTCAGAACACGCCCAAGATTCCAATAGAAACCATATATGGCCTTAACAGACCGTTACAAATGTTATGATATGATAATTAGTTTCACACAGTTCAGTAATAATAATTTTACTTGAAACAAGAATAAATGAATAAGAAGTTATAATTTAATACTATGTAACTTTATAACAGTAGCTAAATCAAGTTTTAGACACATGCAATTTAGCAAAGAATATCTACTGCAAGAAGGGCATAATTATGGCCCAATAAAGATGCTAAATAGAACTTTGCATAGATTATTCATCAGTTTTTAATGCTAGGCAAGCGTTAACAGACTGTAGAAACATTTTTATTTACAAAGTAAGCATTATGCATCTCCTTTGGAAACAGATTATGACTGCGTTAATGCTTAAACTGAAAGGCTTTCCTTTGCTAAAATTAAGTTAGTTTAAGTAAAAAGGCTTATAGCTAGACCAAGAATTGATGTGAAATGTTTGTACGTTTTAACGCGGAGCAACAATAAACATACATTTTATAAAGCCACATTTTACAAATACTTTTTGACATGGCCAAGCACGAATAATAATAGATACAAGAATTGTGAATCCAAGCCTCAGTGAAAACTTGTTGTAAAAGAGTGAGGAGGAGTAATAGCCAGCTCTCTGCATGTTTCAGCTGGTTGAAAAAATTTACCGGCAACATTATGTCACGTATTATGTCACGTATCAAATTTGTTGCATAACAATAATGCACAATTTAGCCACCTCTCTGGACAACATGATAAAATCAAGCAACATGAAGTGTGAAATGTTGGCCAACAATGTTTGGCAAAGCCCTTATGACTAATACAGATTAGTTGACTCCGATGCCTTTACATCATCATCATTATCATAGTTCTAGATGCGATTTAATACGTCTCCTACATCAATTCTCCAACAAACAACGTTGTTATTTGGAGGGGAAAAATGAAATTTACGATTAGGTACAAATAGTAAAGAAAAGCGATCACGAGAAATCCCTTGTAAAATTCCAATTTTGGCAAGCATTATTTTCCTGCAACAGTCCCAAATATTTTCGACATTGTGTTAGCCCCCGTGCTGGAAAGTGATGTACATACCCCATTATCATTATACTTCAATACTGAGGCTGCAAGCATGAAATTAAAGCTATCTTCTTACTCAAGCATCCAGTTTCGGCGTGATTGCTTTGATTCTGGGCGATCATGCAAAATAATTATGCTTTATTTTGCACCAACGGCTGTCTCCTACGTAACGAAAATCACAAAAACCGTCTGCAGCTGCTAAAAAGGGCCCAAATATACATATCATTGATTGAATGTTAAGAAAATGTATCTTTGATCACCTACGCTCTCTCAGATTTTCTCCTAATTATTATTGAAGCGGCACCAAGTTGATATTTTCGCGTTTTTCAGCATAAAGTCTTTTTTCTCCGCTACTCGATGAATAAGCAGCTCTTTCCAATGCAAGAAACAAAATACAGTATATAGCTATCGAAGCTCAAAATCGACCTGAGATTTTCCAGCAAGAAATTCAATATTGCTGTCGTGCTTTTTAAATTAGGTTCTTCAGCAGTCTGAAGGAATTATAAAGAACTAAATATCAAATCAGCAAATTGGGTACAAAATAAACACAAAAGTAACTTCTTCAGGCATTTTCCCCTAATTTATAGCCAAAATTCATGCCTCAATTTTTGCCATGGTTGCCTAAGCCGCTACCTCCCCAACAACTGATCTTTCGTGAGTCCAGTTTGAGCTAACATATCTTACGTTTTCTATATCGAGATGAGTTGATATGGTAGCTTTTCACAATGTGCACAGTGCAGGCACTTAACATAGAAAAAATTAGCAAAATCTTTTGTAAACGAGATCAGCTATGCTAAGTTTCTCAAAAAAGGGAAAACAAATTTACCATTTGTCTCTCTGGTCCACTTTTAACGTGGACCTAACACATTTTTTTGAGACCTCGCATTTATGGAAAGAGCTTTGATAGTAAGTAAGGATGATGTTTACAAAATGTCAATATCTTTTGTTGTGTTTATGTTATGGCTATGTAAAGAAAATGATAAACGACGTCATAGCAGGGACCTGCCTCAAGGTACATACCATGTTATGAGTTATAATTGGACAGTATCTTCAGAATCGAGCCCCGGATTCGCTTTAAATGTGGTTCATGGGTGCCTTCTAACTGTTGATGTAGCTAAATATTGGATTTTCAGATTTCTAAGCTCCAGGCTTTGTCCTAGGCCTTTATTTTCTTTTATTTCAGTTCAAGTTTAAAAGCGAGGTAGAGAGTTTTAGGCGTTTTGCAGAAGCACAATTCAAGTGTTTTACTAGAGATTTTGGCAGGATGGCGGTGTAGTGGACTTTCTTCCTCAATCAATATTTTGAACTGCAAACAGATGAATTGAGAAGGAAATTGTTAACAAAGTAAGAATCAAAAAGCGACTTCAAACTTTGCATTTTAGGTTGTGGTGATGGTCTCAAGGCCGTTAAAAAAGTACCAAGTAAACGATTTCTAGCTCCCAAATGATTTTGTTGTGTGGAAAATTCGTTATTTCTACTTGTTCAGGTTACAAATTTATAGATGATACGTTAAGAGCAACGTGGAATAAATCGTAGAATAAAACCAGCTGTTTCTTAGCGTCACCGAAACGCGGGAAAACAGATGCTGCGAGACTTCACGCGCGTGTCTTGTTTGACTGTCAACTCGAGCAATGTTAGAAAACAATCTAAATAACTACCAAACTTTAGTAGAAAGCTTTTCAGCATTGCCTTAGGAACTTGAGGCATTCCATGCAAAAAACTGAACTGAAAGTTACGAAATAGTTGGAACTGTTAGCATTCAAATATTGCAAGCCTTGCAACATTGCCTCAGCAACCTCTTCATTACCTTGTCTGCCTTGCTCGCAGTAACAAGCAAAAGTAAACACCTTATGCACATTTTTGCAAAAGAAAGCTTAAACTATCAGCTGAACTGCACCAATCAATATTTATTGTTTCCTCACAATTATCAACCAAAAAGCTAGTGTTAGGAACTGGTTTGGCCTAGATCTCTTTTTTGAAAGTTGGTTGTAGTAATCAAATCTCCTCCCCTCGTATGCTTTGTGCTTTTAAATGTTTTAATAAATGAATTAAAAAAAAAAAGACTACATAAAAACAGCTGCTGCAACCCCAGAAATCTATTTCAAACTAGAGTATTTTGCTCAAGACATCAACGACCCTCAGCTACTAATTTCAATTCATTTCCCTTTATTTTTAAGTCAGAGAATTTGATAAAAAAAAAATAGCTCAATGCAAGCATAATCGTTTTGAAATACACTTGCTTATTATACAGGATAGCAGGACTAGAGACTGGAGAATGCCTTAAGAAACATTAGGTATCGACATTCTATGAACAAGAAATGTACTACAAGGCATAGAAGAGTCTAACAAATTGGTTACCTAGGCCATGTCTCGTCAAAAACCTTTGCAACAGTAGCAACGAAGAAACGAGTCTTCAAAGACATAAACTTACCCAGTAAATAAACGTCAGTCTTGTTGTATATCCTTTGATTATTCTTCATTAATGCTGCGACAATAATCTGATTTCTTCTAAAAGTTGCAAAGACTGTCAGCCAAGCCATTACTGCACAACACAATCAGTTCGGTTAGCATGAAGTCAAACTGATTCCAGCAGATCTTGTGAACTGAAAATGTACTTCCCAAGAGACATAATCAAGGCTTTTGCTCTGTCTTTATTGTGTTTCCCGCTTTTATTACTCTACGGCATTCATTTGGAGCAAAAAGGCGTGACTATTGAGGGGATAGGGGAACGTCACACCCCAACTGCTAATTTCCTTCAATGTCGTTTTAATTAATACACGGAGGGTAAACCATCCCCCAAAGCCGGTTTTTAAGGGGCATTCCAACTAATACTACAAATTTAAAACTTAACGACGAAATGATTGGTTAGTTTCCAGACCTCTTTCAGTAAGAGGCTCGTCCGGTATTTGCATCTGAAACGCTACTTGACTTTAGAACCCTAACGATTGCTAAAAATAACTGGGCCTCGCGTATTTGACGGACTTGCATAATGATAACGAGGCTACCTGAAGTGGGCCAGTCTCTTTGCTAGAAGATAATGAGTCGTAGTCTGAGCGGGATATGGTATATTGGATGCGAAGACTAACAACGAATGTAATGAGTCTAGTCTTACTTACTGCATTGTGTCGTGAATGTGAATGTGTCGATGAATGTGACAAAGAGAATGTTGTTGTTGCTGTTGTTGTTGTTGTTGTTGTTATTGTTGTTGCTGTGTGTGTATCGGTAACATAAGATGGCCCCGAAGGTTTTCTTCGCCAGGGTGACCTATTCGTTAAGGCACTTTGTGAAAAGGCCAATGTCTTTAACTGTCTCACTACCAAATAGTTGGTGTCTCGAGACCATCGTGCTGCAGCATTTATTAAACCAATTTTCCAGTGTTTGCGCTTCTTCGCTGCGTTCTGGGCACATAGGATCCACAGTCTGATCAATCCGTTGAGCGTATGGTTTGAGATTCTTGTGATGGCCCGTGCGTAGTTGGGACAGCATCACATGGTCCGCGCGACTTATTATTTCAGTTTTGTCTTCGTCTTTGGATAGGTGTTGGTTAACCTGCCTTGTTCTATCATGGGAGATTGTGTCTCTATATGTGCGATTGAACATCATACATGCGCTTCTGTAGAAGGTTGCCCGCTTCTCTGTGTCCAGCCTTGATGTCGCATTGGCTTTTGCATCTGCCAACTCATTTCCAGGGATTTTAGAGTATTCTGGGATCCATTGTAGAAAGACTTCCCCGCTGCAGTTTGAGGCGTTGTTCCTGATGCACTCTGTCTCGAGGTTATAGCTTAGGAGAGCCTTTCAAAGTGACTTGCTGTCAGTGCAAAAAAAAGAGATTAGGCAGCAGAGCAACTCTTGTCGGCTCCTTTGTTGTTTTCCCGTCATGGGCAAAATCAATGAAAACAACAGAAACCACGTTCAGGATTGCCACTTTTGCTGTTTTTACAATTGACGGCAGAGCTGAAAGGGCCATGAGATGGTTTTTTCCAATTTTTTGCTGACATTTTCAGTGCAATTTCGATAAAAACATGCGTATTCTTATTGATTTCCGTACTGCAAAATAAAATTTAGGTTACTTAGGTTAATCTCATTTCCATGTTGCCCATAGGTAGCGCATGCACCAAACATGACGGGTTTTTTTTTGACAGAGTTGACCTTCTGTGAATAATAATCTCTATTCTGTGGCGAGACAGAAGGATGCTTGCTTCTACCGTTGTTGCTGCTGTTGTTGTTGTTGTTGTTGTTGCTGTTGTTGCAAACCACGACTCATTGAATCCAGTAGTTTGTTTTTGCTTGCGAAACTAAGCGTATGTCCCTGACTCCATCTCCCTAATCTTTGAATAACTTGCTGTAAGCCTTTTATCGCATAAAACGTGAATGCCTTATTCAGCTCTATGCAGCCACTACGTACGAGGATTATACAGCTATATCGTGGATTAATCCTATTTGAACTAGAATCCCAACAGCGAATTTCGAACCATCCAGCATACACGTGTTATTTAAAAACTTATTCCCACAAAGTTTGAGAATCTGCCAGAGGATAACAAGGATTAAACATAAATATGATTTTTTTCGACCATTTTGGTAATGACTTCTTCTATTTAGTGTAAAATAGGAAGGAAACTTTTGGCTAAAAACAGAAGAATAATTACTCATACTATTAATACTATAAAAGGCAGCTTTTGGCATAAACCTCACACAAGCCAGTGATGGCTAAAGGAGCTGATGTTGTGGCACGGCGAGGTGTCTCTTAAAGAACCAAAACCAGCTATCAGGTAAGCTATATTTTTGCATATTTATAACTCTTCGTTTTCACGCCTTGTAAATTAAAGTAAGCTCAAAAATAAATTAAGAAACACATGAGAAACACCTAAACGAATTTAACTAACATTTCTAGACAACCTTGAAAGGAACTATTCAGGCGTACCCTATTTATTTCTTTCACAAACTACTGTGGATAAGATTTTATTTTTCAAGTTTGCACTCACTAGCAACATGGCTCTGAGCAGGCACGGATTAGCCCACCGTGCTACCGAGCGCTCACCCGGTGGGCTCTGCCGAAGGGGTGCCCCAATAAAGAAACAGATATGAAGTACTAAAGCTAATAAAATTTGTTTCAATACGTGAGAAAGCCTGGCAATTCCGCCACTCCTAAATAGTTCCAACAGGGCCTTTTCATCTATCATCTCAATTAGGAAATAAATTACCCTGAAATCTTTTTGCTTTGATTCCGACCATGCAGGCTATATACCATATCGAAATATGTATTTTCTTTTTAAAATTGGATGATGTGTTCTCTTGCCCTGAGAGAGATTCCCCGCCCCTTTTTTGAGAGCTAATCCGCGCCTGGCTCTGAGCTTAATTTCCATCTTCTGATTGTATATCTTGGTCATATATCAATTTCGCATTTGCCTTTTTAGATAATATACCTTGCTATAGATATAGCTCTTTAAGTACAATTTGCTTAGGACAAGATATATCCCTTTTAGATAACATAACTTGTTTTTAGATATCATATCTTCTTTTATATGGAAGATCTTTGCATATCGTGATCATATGATTATTCACATTTGCTTTCTTTCCGTATTTACGTCATTCTCACTAAAACTATCAGAAAGCAGGACCTGTCTTTTGATTTTTGATTATAAGCCCTGGTTTGAGCTTCAAAATTTCAATCCGCTAGATATAGTTACGACCGGGAAAGGGAGTCTTCTGGGCTTTACTCTCACCACCCTTCTCTACCATTTCTTCTTTTTCCTCCCTTAAATAATCTCTCACTTCATTACAGATTAACAGACAAGCTTAGTAAGGTTGGTTGTCAATGCAGAGCTTGGACCAAGCGATTCTATGACTTGCAAGAAGTAGATGCAAATACCACTTCCAGTGCAGCAAACAATGCCTAACTGCAGCA
>WUAR02027348.1:0-10216 GCA_015164055.2 Chrysaora achlyos
GTTCAGTTATCAGCAGGAAATCTTGTTTGAAGAACTGTTTGATGTTTAATTGTTCTAGCAGCTCCATTTTGCAGATTGCTCGAGTTTTAAATATGTTTAGTTGATTTGCTGATTGTTGATGAATGGTGTTTTTTTTAATAAACTGAGTATTTTGGCACTTGAAAGACTCTCTCTCCAATGCTGGATAATATTTTGTTACATAGTGGTAACTGTAGCCTTACATCTAAGATGAATCATAATTCCTTACAGCTGGCTGGCAACTATGTAAAAAATATTAGACACCAGGAGATAAAATGTCAAGATATCAAAGTTGCAATGCAGGCTGATAAAGTAAGTGCTGTATTGGTAATGAGGGAACAAGTGTCTTGGAAAATCAGTGACACCTTTTTTAAGTTTTTTGGCTATAAGAAGCACATGTCAAGTAGTAAAAAAATTCAAATGTTTGGCATTAGCTCCTTAACTTTGTATACCAATGTAGTCTATTTTGTTTTCAGCATCTGTTGTTTTTAATATTTCCCGAAATGTATTGTGACCACTGTTTGCTCTCATATACAGGTTCTTATGGATATGTTCCATGGAGATGAAATGGAGCCTACCCTTGAGCCAAGGATTGAGGTAAGTCAGACAAATTGCCAAATTTGCTCATATTTTTCTATTCTCAGTTTGCCCCAGCACAAACTTAGTTAAAAGACGGAGTGATTGGGATCTGCAGAAATTATGACAATGGGTAGTGGGGGCTGAAATGACTTGCTACTATCTTGATCAATACTAGTGGTGGCTGCTTTGGGGTGTGAAAGATGAGGAAGCTATATTGCCCTTATGGTTTTCTCACAGGTCTCAGTTCACACAAAGACCACAGCTTTGCTAGCCCCTTAAAGTGTGAAGACTTTAATGTGATTTGGTCTTGCTTTTATGTATAAATTAATTTTGCAAACCATTCTTTTAGCCCTTAGCGAAACGTGGCTCACTTCTTTATGAAGATATCCTGAAGGACTTTCTTATCTCAGAAGATCAATACATTAGAGAATTGAACTTGCTGATAAAAGTATGTATCACAAGAGTATAATTGTTTGTTCTGACACTGAAAAGTTTCTTTGTTCGTATTTTTTAAGATGTGCATTTAACGAAGTTTTAGATTATTTTGGTGTAGGGGTTCAAAAAAAGTATAATTCGCTCTGCGATTTCATGCACATGCAAATTGTTATGAATTACGTTGTTATACTTTTAATATGCTCTTCTAGGTTTTCAGACAGCAGTTTGTCAATAGAAGAGATATTTTCTCTGAAGAGGTATACCTATAATTAAGTTGTTAACAATTTATATTCTTGAGCTTCTCTTGCACCGGTCACGTTTGAAATTACCATAGAAACTACACGATACGTTGATATCGAGATTAGGAGCCAGTCCTTGGCCCCACCTTAACGCTTGAGTAGAATTTCCAATCTTGCTTTAGCATCGTTTTTTACCCTTGCAATGATTAAGATCACCCCGAAATTGAGTGATTTTTGTGATATTTTGTGTCTGGCACTTCGTGTTTCTGTATATCATTGAAATCTTTGTGTTTGAAGATGAAAAGATTTTATTAGTCTCACTTGACCTTTTTCCGCAGGATGTCGACAATGTCTTCAGCAACATAGTGGACATTCATGAGACAACGATACAGTTTTATGGCATGCTTGATGCAGCTGTGGAAATGGCGGATGAAGATTCACTGTCGAAGAAAAGCCCCCTTATAGGTGACTGCTTCGAGGAAATGGCAGAGGTGAGAAGAACCTAGATAAACTGATACCTGATGCCAGGCGCAGATTAGCTCTCAGAAAAGGGCAGGGGGATCTCTCTCAGGGACCCTCTTTTCACCAAGGTCAATCGTGCTCCTTCTATTCAGGGGTCACATTTCTATTGTAAGAGGTGGGTGCATCAAATCTGGCAAAGTCAAGTTTATTGACAAGAGAACACATCATTTACTAGATCCAAACTTTAACAGAAAATACATACTTCGTTATGGTATATAGCATCAAATCAAAAAGATTTCAGGGTAACTTATTTCCTCATTGGGATGATAGATCAAAAGGCCCTGTTGGAAGGATTTAGGAGTGGCGGAGTTGCCAGTCTTTCTCACCAGTATTGAAACAAATTTTATTAGCTTTAGTACTACATATCTGTTTCTTTATTGGGGCACCACTTCTGGGGGGCCTACCGGGTGATCGCCCGGTAGCCCGGTGGGCTAATCCGTTCCTGCCTGATGCCAATTTTTGAACAGCTCAATGCCCTACAACTTCTTTAGCTACCGTTGTTCCCATGCTTATATTTTCAATTTAGCATCAATAGAAATTTCTAATTTAACATCGATGAATATCGAAAGTTGTAGGGGAGATGTTTTGCCTGCAGAAGAAAAATGATTGTAAACGTTTTTCGACGAGTCTGGAATTAATTTTCAGCTTCCTTTGCTGTTTCTTCTTATTTTATATTTATTATGCATTATTTATACTGTATTACTAATATATCTTATGTTTCTTTATTTTCAGGCTGCAGAGTTTGAAGTATATGATCAGTATGCCAGAGAATTAACTATAAATAGTGAAAAAGTCAGCCAGAGAATCAACAAAATTTTAGGAAGACCTGGAGTTAGTGAACATTTCAAAGTTAGTAGTTTCGTAATATTTGTAGTCTTGTGTAGCTTTCATTGGAGTTTTATATATTGCTCTAAGACTTTGTTCTGTAAAGCCCAGAATGCCCAATATGTAAAACCTACTCCTACATGACATGGAGTTTCGCAATGGTAGCTCTTTTGAGCTTCGTACATTTTTCTCGCTTGATTTTCTAGTTTTTCTAGCACTGCTTTGTCCCTGTTTCTGTGAATTATGACGTCAGTCAAACAAAGCTTTTGAGGATATTCTAAAATTGAGTAATATTATTTCATTATCTATACGAAACCCTGATTATAGCAAGTAGCTTAAGTGATTAATATAGGCATTCTTGGTGTGAGTTGTTAAATCCATGAATTTAGAATGATATTCTTTTTCACAACATCATAGTTGAATCTGAGTTTATAGTAGACCCCCTGTTGTTTTTCATTTTTCAGACCTTCAACATGACACATGTCGTCAAGTATATGCTTCCAAAATTGCTGTACATTCCAGTGTTTCATTGTCTGGAATACTTCGAATATATGAAGGTATGTATATGCCAGAGCAAAAGAAAATGCTTATCTCCTTTGACCGAACTATATTGATTAGTTAATCTATGTAAAAGTAAGTATAAGTAAGTATATCTAGTAAGTGAGTATAGAAGTAAGTAAGTTAATCTATGAAAAAGTATGCATCAGTAAGTATAAGTAAGTTGATCGACCACAGTCGGAGGCCACCCGAAGGCTCCTCTCTCCTTCGCTGCTACCCTCACAGGTAGGAGTGGCTGCGACTTCTATCCTTGTTTCAAGAACCACTTTCCCTCAATCCTTATGTTGAGTGCTTAATAGAAAGGTATTGAGTACCATTACTGTCTATGTAATTGATTGTAAATAATGAGAATGGTCAATAAATTTTGTTCTGACACTGGATAAGTGTCAAGGTACTGACGATATAATAATTTGGTGTACGTATATAGTTGGCTACATAATTGGTTACTACTGTTATAGTTCCTCAGCAGCCCCTCATCGATCAATGCTAATCCATGCACTGAGAAATGCGATGACATTGTCAGTCAGACACAAGTCTTTTTCATCTTCAAGTCGCCTTAGCAGTTACGTTGCTGCAATGTCAATTTTATTAGTCCATCTGTAAAGCTTTTCGGCAAATAAATCAGTAATAAACTGGTAAAAACAAGCAGTGCCTGCACAATTTACAGTGCGTTCAATACATAACAAAGTTGGCGGAACATCACACGCCTCGTTTTTGCGTCTTCATTCTCGTTTTCAAACAACGGCAAACCTATCGTGGAAGGGGTCTATTTGTGCTGCTATATGCTTCTTTTGCGCAGACTTGGTTTTTAGATAAGGAATTGATTAATAGGGGTGTTATATTTTTATTTGTTGCAGTTACTCATGACCACATCTCCAAATGGAGAAGATCGAGAAAAGCTGGACGAGGTAAGCGACATCTAATAAAATTAATCTGTTTATAAACAAAAATTGACCTCCTTTATAGTTGGAGATTTTCTATTTTATTCACATCTTGAATTTTTACTTGGTGTAGCAATATTTTATTTCTTTGGTTCAGTTCTATGCGAATAAAATATGCAAAATTGAGTGGTTTGCGCTACTTACGGATAAGTAGAAAAAGACGAGAAAAAATTCCAGTACCTTGAATAGAGATAATATAAAGGGGTGAGGGGCCTAGCCCTTTATCAAAGTGGACAGATGATATGCTTATTGCAGAATTTACTCCTTGTTTTGTTAAGCATTGCTTCTCACAGCTTAGTAGTGTCTTCAGTTTGTGGCTCTTATTTAGATGAAGATGGTTGATAACTGAATAGCATTTGCCTTTTAAAGTTCTGAGTAGCTTGGTTGCATCAAGCCAATAAACGTTTTCATTGTCTTTTTTGGGTTTTATTTTGTCCTGTGTCAAAAGTTTAATAAAATAACGATTATCTTCGTTTTGAAGGCTTTGAGCGCTTTACGTGGCTTGCAAGTTTCTTTGGAGAGAATCTGCGCTGGCAGCTCCTTCAAGACCAAAGTAGAGTGAGTTTAAATTTTTAATTTTGTGCTTTACCAGTGCTCATTTGAGCAACTGTCTATTTGGAGCCACTATACATACGTGGCTTTCAAGTTTCTTTTGAGAGAATCTGCGCTGGCAGCTCCTTAAAGACCAAAGTAGAATGAGTTTAAATTTTTAATTTTGTGCTTTGGCAGTGCTCATTTGAGCAACTGTCCATTTGGAGCCAATATACATACGTGGCTTTCAAGTTTCTTTGGAGAGAATCTGCGCTGGCAGCTCTTTCAAGACCAAAGTAGAGTGAGTTTAGATTCTAAATTTTGTGTCATTCTGGACCTGAACTAATTATTCCGTTTTTAAATTTTATATTTTGCAGGGATCGTATTTTCTACCAAAGAAGAATCGGTAGTGTCTCCAGTACGTCTACTTCCAAACTAAATGATATACAAAGAAGCATTGATGGGTGGGAGGTATGTATTTAAAAACAGCTCAATCAGTCTCTTCGATCAATCAATCAATCGACCATTCATTACTTGATTTCTACTATTTTGGTTACTGTATAACCGCTTATTTTGTTCAGGGAAAAGACATTTGCCAATGCACTTCCGAATTCTTCAAAGGTAAGTCATTTGACATTTATCAACTTACAATTTAAGTAAATCTAAATGTTTGATAGGCATATCAAGTTTTCCTGGGAATTTTCCTTCTAGTATAAACGAGAATTTTTACCGAAGTTTTAAACAAGTCTCACTTTTAGAATATCAATCATTGATTTAAATGATAAACCCCCTAGATTTACCAATGCAAGAGATGGAATTTTAGTCAATATGAAATGCTTTCAGGGTGTAAAAACATTTGAAAGGTGCATGGCCTCCTTGAATTTCGTCAACATCCATGTACACCGTGAAAAAGTTTAAGAACCATATCTTCAATGGAATCTCTAAGATTGTGTACAAATATTTTGTTATTTACTTTTCAGAGGGACAAATGTGGCGAGTTTCATCAAGTGGTAAAAAGGTAGACCCCTAGGTCCTAAGTATTTATGTGGAATAGATTTGGTAACATGAAACGATTTCAGCAGGGACAGAGGCATTTCTTCAAATATAAAAGAGGTGTAGGCAAAAAAAAACAGAATTTGGCACACTAAAGCATTTCGAATTTTTAAATTGTAAGTCGCTCTCTGATGAAAACACAGGTTCTATAGGCCTAAGTGTGCCAAATTCTGTTTTTCTTCCTTCACCTTATTTTGTATCTAAATTGATCGTATTATCCTACCAAATATTCAAATATTCAGTGCAGTGCAGGTACGGTGGGCCATTGCTCTATTGAGTAAATTGGAAATGGTTGCGCAGTCACTAGCCAGTAACGGGCTCACGTCATAAAGCATGAATCCCCTTAAAGGTGGTAGGCTGCATTAATTTTGACGTTCCTTATTATATTATTTTGAATATGATAATCACGCATAAAAAGACTCTACTTCTTTACCATTGAACAGTATTTTGTACGTTTAAGCAATACTTTTTCAATGTCCAATATGGTTGGTCTAAAACGAAACCACTTTTTTCTCGTTTAGTTCTTTATCATCCACGTTTCGTTACTTGATCTTATTTGTTGTTATTTGCTGATTTCAGGGCCTGACTGATCGCTATGTATTTCTGTTCGACAGTTTATTATTGCTGACAAAACAGGTAATGAATTAGATTCATAGGTATTTTACTCATACCCAATTAAGCCAGTCAGGGATTCTCAAGAACGACAAAATGATAACCCAGTCTAGGCTGCAAGTTTTTGAGATGATTCGGATAAGTCTTAGTTTTCGCTCCTACCGACACGGGGTAGAGCCTGCCGTGATATTGCAGAGTCTGCTGTAATATGGTAGAATATTCTGTAAAATGGTAAAGTCTGCAGCAACATGGTAGAGTCTGCCGTAACGTGGTAGAGTCTCCCATTATTATGGTAGAAGATGCCGTAAATTGCAACACTCGTAAACCTATACAGAGATACATGCAACGCTTGTCAATCCATAAAAAGGTACATGCAACGCTTACAACATCATTGTTGTTGCATGCAGGAGCGTTAACTTGCGTTCGTTTTTAGCAGCTTCCAACTATAATTATTTTAATCAGCCAGACCACTACAAAACCAAAAATCTTCGACAAAAACGATTAATTGAAACGATTTGTTTAGTCTTCACCGCAAGGCATCCTTCTAAGGTCCTGCGGTCTGTGTTAAAGTTGATTTTTCCTCTTCTTGCTTTTTATTTCTCTGCTAATCTTTGCAGAACGCAAGGCACTCTATCACTGGCCTAACAAGTGCAGAATACCGATTTAAAGAAAAATTCTTCATTCGAAAAATAGAAATCAAAGATTTGGAAGATACTGAAGGTGCATTCTTGCTTTCTTTTTTTTTAGAGTTTCATCAAGAGTTTTGAACTTTTGTATGGAGCTTTGTTAGCAAACATATGAGCTTTTTATGCTTTTGAACAATACAATATATAACGTCCACAAGTTTTGCCGGGAGTGTTCCACTGGCATTATTTGAGCAAACCTGTATGTCTGAATTGGCGTAATTCTGTTGATAAATTTTGCTTTTACAACACCGTGATGGTGTTCATATAACTTCACCTTATTGTAAATCTCTGCATAGACGTAGAAGCTGTTTTTCTTAAAGGTGGCCCTGAGCAAAATATTGTTATAATTGCAAATAGATAGCATTGTTGAATGACGAAAACTTCTGTAAAAACTTTTTCTTACCTTGTTTTATTTTCGAGTTATCCACTATTCGGTAAGATTGGCTATTTACGTTATTTTGTTTGCAAGGAGTTAAGAAAACATGCAAGGTTGACTGAGTTTCATAGGCGAATAAATTCCGAATTTTTTCCCTTTTCTTTTGATTACCTTGCCTTTCTTGAAAGCAGGTTAATTTTTAAACAATGTATCCTTCATTAATTGCTAACCTGCAACGTTTCTTGAAACTCGAATTTTTCAAAGATAAATTAAGCTATATGTCCATACTTAAACAACAAAATGAGATCTCAATAATCAGTGGATATCTTTACAACGAAATGAGATATCAAAAAAATATTAACGAAGAACTTCTTATCATTCAAAAGTCCCATTCATTTGCATCAATAACATAATTCGCTTTAGGTCACCTTTATCTTATGCATCTTGCACTTACGAATCTGTTATAGTATGATATAAAATTATGTTCTTAAATACAGAGTATTATCAAATAGCGATTGTAGCTTATGATTTCAGAGTCTATTTATACACAGTAGATATGATTTTAATCGAATAGTATTTACCCAGAGTCATTCGGAACAGTATCATGTAACTTTGAGGCGAGGATACTTAAAAGCAATGAGGAGAAAGACTTATAAATAATTTTCATAGTTAAAACCTTAGAATGAGAACCTACTTAAAAACTGGATCCTTCACCATTAGCTAATTTGAATCTTCAAATTAACCCTTAGCTACTTCGTTCTTCTCCCCAAAGTCACATACCAAAATAAAGATCTGTTTTGTTACTAATGCTTATTCGAAATGCCATTTCTTATATATAAGCTAAAGTATTTGCCTAATTATTTGATTGAATGGTGAACTTCGGAAATAGAAACGTATATTCATCTTGGAATAATTTGAATCCTTTGCTCTCTCCTATTTCCAGAAATCAGCAATGCTTTTGAAATCGTACCGAAAGAGCAGCCCAGTTGTATAATTGTTTGTAAATCAGAAGAAGAGAAGAATGAATGGCTCGCTGTTCTCCTTACTTTACTTCTTCGAAGGTAAGAAACTTAATTAATGATGATAAAGAAAACAGCCAAAGTAGGAACTTTGTAGTTTCAGTTGTAGTTTCAGTTGTAGTTTCACTTGCTATTCCAGTTGTAGTTTCAGTTGTAGTTTGAGTTGTAGTTTGAGTTGTAGTTTTCAGCTGTAATTTGAGCTGTTGTTTCAGTTGTAATTTTCAGTTGTAGTTTCAGTTGTAGTTTCAGTTTTTGTTTCTGTTGTAGTTTCAGTTGTAATTTCAGTTGATGTTTCAGTTTTTGTTTTTGTAGTTTCAGTTGTAGTTTCAGTTGTAGTTTCAATTCTATGCATGCAATGATCAGAGCCATTGTACTATGAAAAACGTTTTGTTGGTAAGGCAAAAGAAGTTATGAGGTAAGGCAAAAGAAGGTGACTCAAGGTCAGGCGCCCCCCTGATTATTGCACTGAGCGTGAATCACAGAGTTACAACTACACCTGGTATGCAACTCGCCCTACCTCTACTATAGTCCGTTCTTTCTAAATGGCATTGAGCCACTCATACCAGGATAGACGCATCGAAGAGTATGAAAAACATAGACATCATATTAGAGAACATCACGTTTGTACATGTTCATGGCATCACAGGCACAGGGCCTTTCCATCCCAAGTCTCCTCTACCCAACCAGGGTATCTTCCATGTTGATTTACGCGTGCGTGTACTCGAAGAACGCTGCTTGCAAACTCAAATAGAAATGAAAGGCATACTAACCGAGACTGTTCTCTTCTGCTTCAACTGCCCAGAAGTCAAGGATCAAATTTAATCGGTTGACAATGTGAGTATGTTATTCTGGAACCAGAAAACTTGCGACCAAGTGTTAATTAAAGATTTCATTGCACTGATCTTCCTTGCTACCTATGTTTGTAATGTTTCCTTGCTCTGGCTTCCACACATGCCATACCCTATCTAAGCCTTTCCGGGCCCATTCTGTTAACAACCTTCTTCAGAGCCAGTTGCTATTAGACTTCAACGATACGTAGCTTTGTTTATAAAGGTGCAGTGATTTGAATATGCAACCTGTCTATTTGCTTTTCTCTAATATTAAAATATCAACCTGCTTTATATCTAATTTTCGTCCTGCAAAGACACTGCTTGTTTCTGTTTGAAATCTTGACGAATTCAAAACATCTCCTAGAAACGTCGTTAGCCATATCTGGAGTTCTTTTAGGAATACTTCAGCACAAAAGGGAAGGATTTGTTAAGAAAGGAATCGTTGCTGGTGAAAGGAGAAATTTGTTTTGGATAGGCTTGTTTCTCGGGTCAAAAAGGAAAATCGATGTCTCAGAAAAGTGATCACATTGAAATGCTGTAGCATGTAGCTAAAAAATTGCTTTATTCCGATCTGTCTAGATCTCCATCGATTACTGAACGTCTCCAGAGTATCATTTTTGATCATATTTTGGATCTAACACTGTTTAAACAGCAGTCTTGTTACATCGTCGTGTCCGTGAAAGTTTTATCATAAGAAAGAGATCGGCTGTTTGAGAACCGAAGAAATTTCCCATAGATTATAGCCTGCTATCTATTTGAATTCAAGATTGTAGCCTGCTATATATCTGAGTTCAAACTGTAGCCTGCTATCTATCCGAGTCCTACGTGGGTTGTGACTGCATGAAAAATCAGCAACTACATTTGGAGGAAAATGTGTAAGAGAATCTTAGTTTTCGCCATCTGATAAGCTAGCAAAGTCTGCTTATTGGGGATATCAATAAGCCAAATTGGGCTTTATTTCACAAAAATAATCATATCTCGTATTGCTTGTT
>WUAR02027570.1:0-10209 GCA_015164055.2 Chrysaora achlyos
GAATTTGAATTTGAATTTGAATTTGAATTTGAATTTGAATTTGAATTTGAATTTGAATTTGAATTTGAATTTGAATTTAAATTTGAATTTGAATTTGAATGCTTTTGAGTCGAGTCTGTCCACTGTCAACTTTGCCTACTACCAGCTTGACTTTTATCTTTGTATTAAGCTCTTTTGATTCTATTTTTGTTGTCGTTAGTTTTGGCCTTTACAGCCAAAATTTCAGAATGTGTTAAACACACAGTAGATAGACTGAGTTGACTAATAGTATGATACATGTTGTTAAAGTGAATGAACAGAGTTAAATTGATTTGATTGCACATGTCTAAAAATAGGCTATTGTATTGAATAGTCTTGAAAAAAGAATATTTGAAGAAACGACGGCATGGAGGTGTTTTCTTTGTCCTTTTTATAGACCGCACAATTTAGCTCAGATCACTTACTTTAAAGGAAATGTGTTCATATCAAATAATGCTATATTTTAAACTGCAGTAGAGTGCCAAATGCTAAAACAGGGAGCGAACCTTTCACTCTGTCTAGTATTTTTCTGTTTCTTTTAGGGACTTGATAAAACATTGATTTTCTCACATAATGCTGCTTGTCAAAACTATTCGAGCAATCTCATATCATGGTATGATCAAAACTTCAATGGTAGACAGATACACGAATCTAAACTACCAATGCTTAGAAGTTGGGATGGAAGGACACTTGCATGGGCACCTGAAAGGTCAGACTATCCTTTGCAAGGTAATTTTACAAACTTCTTTTTCTCTTTGCTAATGCCCACTCTGCTGGCCAGTGGGTGTATGCCCTCTGGACTTGGAAGGTCTAGCTGTTCCATGCAATGCAGCCAATATTTTGTGGTTGCTTATCATTATGTATTGTACACTTTTTGTGCTAAAAACTCTTAATTGCAATATGAAAACTGCTATTGCTATCCCTCATTGGGGCCTCTGGTACTTAAAAAGAAGTTATACCCACAAAGATTATAGTAAGTTGTTGTAAGTTCATTATAATGAACTGTTTTTCTGCTCATGTGGATGTTTTCAATATTCTTAGCCTGACTGAAATGGTCGCACAGGCTGGGTTTGCAAGCTGACATCCCTTGTCAAATTTCACTAACCCTCTAGAATGTTGACAAGTTGCAGGCCTTACCCCATTAACATAGTTACAACTCAGCCTATGTTGAACACTCATGTAAAGGCCTTTTTGTGTCACAGAATACTTGCTCTTTTGCAACCTTTTTTATTACCTTATTATGGAAACCCTTCACAATGCCAGTTTCCTGATTTGAAAAAACCAATACAAACTGAATCAGATTGCTATTATATGTGTTGGAATAAAAGAGTGCTCCACAGATTTCATTGGCCTGTTTTTTTGTGGATTGGCAAAAATCACAAATTTCCAGTGTGAAGGATTAGAACACAATACCTACCATATTATAAACATCGTTATACTAATTTTCTATTTTCGGTTTGGAAAAAAAACTTTCTTCTTGTTGTGTAAAAAGTCTTCAAGATAACTTAATTATGTGACTGACTGATTACCTATTAGAATCTATATTTTATATCTACCAATAAAACAGTTTCTTGATATTTTTCCAGTCATAAAATTTTTTACACCACACTCTTAGGATACCCACGACATCCCCCTGAAAAAGTATCTGTGGGCAAATGAAACCCAAACTCTGCTCTATCCATTTGTGATGATATTTCTCTGGCATAAAACTCTTCGAATTTTTTCTTCCAAAGCCCTTTAGCGGGGCAATTCACGTGACTTCTAAGGCTAATACTGAACTGTTGGGTTTACCGGAACGTAAACATTTAAGAACAGAGAATTGTGTTCGCTAAAATATCCATCGATCGTCTTTCGTATGTTTTCAGTAACTTCTAGTTTTAACGTGTGGAGAACACGGAGCAAGAAATGGACGGTGCTGTGTTGATTATCATTTTTCCAACTGAACTAAAGAGATTACTTACAAGGTTTTTATTTTGTAATGAGTAGCTATGCAAAATTTAAGGTCAACAAAGTAAATGTAAAATGGTAATAACGCATAACAGGAAATGGAGTAAGAATGCCTTAACGCAAAGGTGATGCCGTGTGTGACGCAAAGGGATGTAAAGCGGAGCTAAGTAAAGATATGAGAATGAATGAATTTGATGAAATTTGCTTAAGAGAGAGTAGAAGGCCTAAATTTACAATATTCAATTCACAACAATAGCTCCCCTCCTAGACTGCAAACGGATGAGAAGCATTTGAAACGTGGAAGGTAAAATTGAAATGTTAAGATTTGAGTGTCCAACCGTGTTGATAGTTGATGTTGGTGTCGATCCGGTTGTGCGTTGCTGTTGATTCTTCTTGATGTTCCTTCTTAGCTGACTTGCCTTGCAATCACAGATATTAACTGCTCTGCCAAAGATTAGTTTCACCAGTGTTTGGATTGCTGCAGCTTGATATGATAATCTTTCAAATTTGGCGTACCAACCCCTGCAATGATAATACCAGAATGAAAAAATTAGTTCTTCTAGATTTGACTTTTATGACAATTTATATTAACATTGGAGAGTATTATAATCAATAGTGACTAGAAGTTGGCATGTCTATGGGAAGTGTGACAAATCAAAGAGAAAAAAACTTTTAAAAGGCAGGAAGGCTTTGCAGTAAATCTACACATATTATATTCTATGATTAACTATAATCAGTCATTTGTCACCAGTGACAGTGATAAGTAAGATAAGACGAATAGATGAGAAGAAAAAAGTAACTTACCGGACCAGTCTCTGTCTCACAGTTTGACCCCGAAAATGTTTGAACTTAATTTAAATCATAAAATTTTCAAATGAATAGGCTAGCTACGTAAGTTCTTCACTCTGCTGCTGTCCCTCCCATGAAGTTCAAGGATTCAAAAAGTGTTTAGCTTTTAATCTAATCTGGTTGCTGCAAATCCAAAAATTATTTTCTGTTTAACAGGTTCTTCAACCAACTTTGGACTTCTTGAGCGGAAAAAGAAACAAATGGAAATGGAAATGGAAAACCCAGGAGATTTCGTGTCTACTTACTCCTCGTCGTTTAAAGACCTTCCAAAAAACTATCTTGTTACAAGACATCATTCTTCACCAAAATCGTTATCAAGCCACTTTAATCATAACAACAAACTGAACAAAGATCTTGACTTTAGAAATGTTAGAATTTTTACAGCTCAAGAACATTCACCAAACAGATTGCTACTCTCTTCATAACTTTTGAAGCAGAAATCTGGACGTAAATTTTATCAATAATTCAGTAACGTTTTTTAGACGTGAAAGAATCACTGCTGCCAAGTATTTTTAAATTGCTGACATTAAATTATTTACGTATATATCTTGTACCTTAACAGTAGACACTTACTTACCATGCAGTTTCAGTTTCTTTTGAAAAATTAAAAACGCTCGAGGCACTTTCCTTGCAATTGGATCTTATTCTCTAACCCATGAGACCGCTTTTGCAAGCCATGCCACCTCTAATCAGCTTCAGCACCCAGGCACTAAAATTGCCAGTCCAGGTGCCGTTCAACAGCGAGGTAATTTCCAATCATTTATTAATGCACCTAGTAGTTCGTTAACTCTACTTTCCTAGAAGCTGATTTCTTCTCTGCAATCTACAGAGTATGTTGATTTAGTCAACGGCTTCCTAATTTGTTGTATGATACCAATCCAAACCTATCTTACAACCTTGAAAGGCGACGAAACTCTCTCCTTATCTCAAACACACAGTAGATAGACTGAGTTGACTAATAGTATGATACATGTTGTTAAAGTGAATGAACAGAGTTAAATTGATTTGATTGCACATGTCTAAAAATAGGCTATTGTATTGAATAGTCTTGAAAAAAGAATATTTGAAGAAACGACGGCATGGAGGTGTTTTCTTTGTCCTTTTTATAGACCGCACAATTTAGCTCAGATCACTTACTTTAAAGGAAATGTGTTCATATCAAATAATGCTATATTTTAAACTGCAGTAGAGTGCCAAATGCTAAAACAGGGAGCGAACCTTTCACTCTGTCTAGTATTTTTCTGTTTCTTTTAGGGACTTGATAAAACATTGATTTTCTCACATAATGCTGCTTGTCAAAACTATTCGAGCAATCTCATATCATGGTATGATCAAAACTTCAATGGTAGACAGATACACGAATCTAAACTACCAATGCTTAGAAGTTGGGATGGAAGGACACTTGCATGGGCACCTGAAAGGTCAGACTATCCTTTGCAAGGTAATTTTACAAACTTCTTTTTCTCTTTGCTAATGCCCACTCTGCTGGCCAGTGGGTGTATGCCCTCTGGACTTGGAAGGTCTAGCTGTTCCATGCAATGCAGCCAATATTTTGTGGTTGCTTATCATTATGTATTGTACACTTTTTGTGCTAAAAACTCTTAATTGCAATATGAAAACTGCTATTGCTATCCCTCATTGGGGCCTCTGGTACTTAAAAAGAAGTTATACCCACAAAGATTATAGTAAGTTGTTGTAAGTTCATTATAATGAACTGTTTTTCTGCTCATGTGGATGTTTTCAATATTCTTAGCCTGACTGAAATGGTCGCACAGGCTGGGTTTGCAAGCTGACATCCCTTGTCAAATTTCACTAACCCTCTAGAATGTTGACAAGTTGCAGGCCTTACCCCATTAACATAGTTACAACTCAGCCTATGTTGAACACTCATGTAAAGGCCTTTTTGTGTCACAGAATACTTGCTCTTTTGCAACCTTTTTTATTACCTTATTATGGAAACCCTTCACAATGCCAGTTTCCTGATTTGAAAAAACCAATACAAACTGAATCAGATTGCTATTATATGTGTTGGAATAAAAGAGTGCTCCACAGATTTCATTGGCCTGTTTTTTTGTGGATTGGCAAAAATCACAAATTTCCAGTGTGAAGGATTAGAACACAATACCTACCATATTATAAACATCGTTATACTAATTTTCTATTTTCGGTTTGGAAAAAAAACTTTCTTCTTGTTGTGTAAAAAGTCTTCAAGATAACTTAATTATGTGACTGACTGATTACCTATTAGAATCTATATTTTATATCTACCAATAAAACAGTTTCTTGATATTTTTCCAGTCATAAAATTTTTTACACCACACTCTTAGGATACCCACGACATCCCCCTGAAAAAGTATCTGTGGGCAAATGAAACCCAAACTCTGCTCTATCCATTTGTGATGATATTTCTCTGGCATAAAACTCTTCGAATTTTTTCTTCCAAAGCCCTTTAGCGGGGCAATTCACGTGACTTCTAAGGCTAATACTGAACTGTTGGGTTTACCGGAACGTAAACATTTAAGAACAGAGAATTGTGTTCGCTAAAATATCCATCGATCGTCTTTCGTATGTTTTCAGTAACTTCTAGTTTTAACGTGTGGAGAACACGGAGCAAGAAATGGACGGTGCTGTGTTGATTATCATTTTTCCAACTGAACTAAAGAGATTACTTACAAGGTTTTTATTTTGTAATGAGTAGCTATGCAAAATTTAAGGTCAACAAAGTAAATGTAAAATGGTAATAACGCATAACAGGAAATGGAGTAAGAATGCCTTAACGCAAAGGTGATGCCGTGTGTGACGCAAAGGGATGTAAAGCGGAGCTAAGTAAAGATATGAGAATGAATGAATTTGATGAAATTTGCTTAAGAGAGAGTAGAAGGCCTAAATTTACAATATTCAATTCACAACAATAGCTCCCCTCCTAGACTGCAAACGGATGAGAAGCATTTGAAACGTGGAAGGTAAAATTGAAATGTTAAGATTTGAGTGTCCAACCGTGTTGATAGTTGATGTTGGTGTCGATCCGGTTGTGCGTTGCTGTTGATTCTTCTTGATGTTCCTTCTTAGCTGACTTGCCTTGCAATCACAGATATTAACTGCTCTGCCAAAGATTAGTTTCACCAGTGTTTGGATTGCTGCAGCTTGATATGATAATCTTTCAAATTTGGCGTACCAACCCCTGCAATGATAATACCAGAATGAAAAAATTAGTTCTTCTAGATTTGACTTTTATGACAATTTATATTAACATTGGAGAGTATTATAATCAATAGTGACTAGAAGTTGGCATGTCTATGGGAAGTGTGACAAATCAAAGAGAAAAAAACTTTTAAAAGGCAGGAAGGCTTTGCAGTAAATCTACACATATTATATTCTATGATTAACTATAATCAGTCATTTGTCACCAGTGACAGTGATAAGTAAGATAAGACGAATAGATGAGAAGAAAAAAGTAACTTACCGGACCAGTCTCTGTCTCACAGTTTGACCCCGAAAATGTTTGAACTTAATTTAAATCATAAAATTTTCAAATGAATAGGCTAGCTACGTAAGTTCTTCACTCTGCTGCTGTCCCTCCCATGAAGTTCAAGGATTCAAAAAGTGTTTAGCTTTTAATCTAATCTGGTTGCTGCAAATCCAAAAATTATTTTCTGTTTAACAGGTTCTTCAACCAACTTTGGACTTCTTGAGCGGAAAAAGAAACAAATGGAAATGGAAATGGAAAACCCAGGAGATTTCGTGTCTACTTACTCCTCGTCGTTTAAAGACCTTCCAAAAAACTATCTTGTTACAAGACATCATTCTTCACCAAAATCGTTATCAAGCCACTTTAATCATAACAACAAACTGAACAAAGATCTTGACTTTAGAAATGTTAGAATTTTTACAGCTCAAGAACATTCACCAAACAGATTGCTACTCTCTTCATAACTTTTGAAGCAGAAATCTGGACGTAAATTTTATCAATAATTCAGTAACGTTTTTTAGACGTGAAAGAATCACTGCTGCCAAGTATTTTTAAATTGCTGACATTAAATTATTTACGTATATATCTTGTACCTTAACAGTAGACACTTACTTACCATGCAGTTTCAGTTTCTTTTGAAAAATTAAAAACGCTCGAGGCACTTTCCTTGCAATTGGATCTTATTCTCTAACCCATGAGACCGCTTTTGCAAGCCATGCCACCTCTAATCAGCTTCAGCACCCAGGCACTAAAATTGCCAGTCCAGGTGCCGTTCAACAGCGAGGTAATTTCCAATCATTTATTAATGCACCTAGTAGTTCGTTAACTCTACTTTCCTAGAAGCTGATTTCTTCTCTGCAATCTACAGAGTATGTTGATTTAGTCAACGGCTTCCTAATTTGTTGTATGATACCAATCCAAACCTATCTTACAACCTTGAAAGGCGACGAAACTCTCTCCTTATCTCAAACCCGCCGAGGCGCTCAAAAGACCACTATAATTACCTCGTGAGTAAATGGCTTGGCCTGTGTTATGTAAATCTCAACTTGGCCCACGATCTATTTGCAAGCCAAGAAAAATTTAGTTCTTCTTGCAGACATTTTTCCTTCAGGCATGTTACCGGTATAACAGCGACTTACGTGTGAATATTTCCCGCTTTCGAATCTCAAAATGGTCAAGATTGGATAAATGCGCCTTTAGTCTCGCTATTCTCTACTCCGCCATTCCTGCTACGCTCATAGGGAGTTTACGATTTATTCAACTTGCACTTTCCATTTGTTGTTGCTGTTTAAATATCCTCCCCGATTGAGTATACCAGGCGTTCTATTTTTACAGAAAGGGATACTGACGTAGTCTTTACCGTTCTTATCACTTACAAGAGCCTTCGTTAATCGGTAGCTCATCAGCTTTCTCAGAAGCGTTTGAAATTACATTCCTCAGAAATAGCCGGATTGACATTATCTGCTGAGGCAAGCATTTACCCATTCTTTATAGCATTTCCTAGATTTTTCGTTGTGCTATAAACAAAATCCGTCTGGAATTTCTCCTTGGCTCTGTCATTGTTTCAGAGTAAGCTTGGGTTATTTTCTTCTTCAAATTGTCCATCCTATAAGATGGATATGCAAACAACGTTTCTTCTAAATGATATACATAGGACTTTAAAAGCTTAAGAAAATTCTGCTCGTGTATTATGTCCTTTTCTATGACTTTATACAGATTCTTTAAAAGCATGTTTCATACGCAAAAGCTTGATCAATATCTGTCTACTTGTTTTTTCGTTGCTTCTTCTCTACTTTGCTCGGTAATTATTATACATCCTACAGCCTCTGTGGTAGCTATTGAGCTTCGCAAGCAAACAAATCATATTCCCTGATTATTCTTCCAAGATCTTCATCCTTTCTTTCTTCAACCAATCGCTGCACAGATTCTCCTCCACCGAGATCAACACTTGATGTCCCTTCGCTGTCCGTAGTCCAAGTACCTTTTGATTATTTTTTTTTCTTCCGCTCCTACTGCATAAAAAGGAATCCAGGTGAAAAGATGGTGATCTCTTTACCGTTTTCTCTAGGTTCACGTTTTGTACGAGATCCTTCTCGGTCATTTGGAACAAGCTGCAGTATTTTGAGGCTCATTGCAAACTTTTGATAGCAGTCTCTATGATAGCCATGGCCAATGCCGATATCTTCAGGCACATTATTTTTTGACCCTATTGGTAGCGGGATGCCCTTATCCCTTATGTCAAATATCCTCAGAAAACTGGATTCTTTATGGAAGACAAAGCTTTTAGCCTTGCTATCTTCGTTGTGGATGATGCAAACTCTGACAGCCTCATCAGCAAAGTCAGTAAATTTTCTTGTAGACGATTTTAACACTGATGCAAACAAGAGACTGTGGCGTATTAACAGTGTTATTGAAAGTTGATAGACAACAAATATCCGAATGAAAATTATCATTACAAACCTTGTGAACTTGCTTTAAACAATATATCAATAGATCTTCAGTTGCGTGTTATGTTCATCGACTCGTGTAAGATATCATGCAAGTAGATCAAAAGAGAGGCTACCACTAATTACAGCGATCATTACAACAGTAAGATTATGAGCGGAGTCACAGTACAGATTAAAAAAGTTGAAAATAGATAGATAAAATTGGAAATTGTCATATGACGCCATCATTTTTGGATGTGGCGAGGAGACGTACTAGTTTTTTCTGGCAACTACCTCACAAAATATAATAGCTTGAGTCCTGACGCTTTTCACAAAATAGAAAGCATTTACAACTGTTTGTTAATATGGTGCTTATAAGTAAGTTAGACCACTCTCATCAGGATTTGAGATGAGCTCATTAAAATGACTTGGAATATGCAAGTTATTTTTACTGAACTGTTGTTTTTACTTTCATCATGAGGCTTTTTCGAGAGGTGCCAATATTAGGATCCTAGAGAGTTGAGCATGCATACGATACTTATAATGTCAAACCACCGTTCACAAAAACAAATTTTCTTTCTGTCTTGTTTCAAAGATGTAAAAAACAGATCTGTGGAACTAGGAATCAGGAATTGAATTTTTGCCTATCTTTATTCTGTTGTAGTGAAATTAAACTTCGTAATTTTAGGCCTTTCCTTCACTCTCAGGCTATTTTCTTTCCATTCATTCATTCTCAAAGCTTTCTTCCGCTCAACGTCGCATCTCATTTCAACGACATCCCCTCACGTCATTCGCTGCACTCCCACTGACTTCATCACAATAGGTCATTCCCATTTGTTGTATATTTTAGATACTCAGCTCATTTCCGTGTTTCCACTTTAAATACCTGTGTTTGTTCTAAGTATTTAGTTCAGTTCGGTCCAGTAGATTGTTAATACGTAACACTCGTCTCTTTCTCTGGTCTGTTTCTGGCTCCGTGTTGCCTGCACGTTAAATCGTGGCCTAAATCGGCGGAAGACAGTTCCTTCGGAGTTTAAGTAGTGAAATATGATCACAAGATTATGCTTTACTAAATTGGTGACCACGACGTGACCATCCGATGGCTTCTCAACAACATCAGCAGATTTCCATCGCTACTCTCTGGCGACTCACTGCCCAGTTAACCTCGATCTGTCGATCTGCTGTCTATCAAACACAAGCAACAAGCATCACAGCCAGGACGACACGCACATCCTTCGTCAACTTTCCAGTTCAAGCTTCACTCACTGAACTGATCTTGTCAAGCATCACGTAAGTGCCTTTCATGTTTACGTCTATCTAACTTCAAAGTTCAAGCACAGCCCAAGCAGCTTGGCAGCCCTTAGCAGCACTCAACAAATCGGCGGCCGACACTCACTGCTTTAACTGCCCCACTGCTTTGCTTCACTTGGCTTTGGTAAGGTTCCTGGTTACCCTACTCACAAAACCTCGCTGTATTCACGACTTCAAGGTTCCTGGTTA
>WUAR02027681.1:0-10207 GCA_015164055.2 Chrysaora achlyos
GACTTCTAACCCATAAACACCAGCGGAGAGAAACGCGCGTTTTACGCAGGTTAAACGCAGCTTTCTGAATGGATGCTCAACGAGATCACCACCCATACCTGAAAGAAATATACTACTAGAACTAACAAATAGTTATTTAGGGTGATCTTCGTTAGGCACACAAATATTGACAAATGCTAGGACAGAAAAGATGAATTTTGAGTTTTTTATTTCAAGACAAACAAATCATGCGAGCACAACTTCTTTTGTTATATCATGCAAACCTATCACACAAACCTTTTGACCAATGGAAAATAACAATGAATAATAATAAAATATGCGTGGCGTAAATTTGCGTTAATACTCTCGTGCGCAAAAATAATTAGGCCTATAATCATATAATACATATTAAAGGAACAAAAAGAAATTTTGTTCACTTACTTCGTTGATCTCGATTTTTTCAATTTGTTTTTGGTAGCAAACCCGAATTTCCTTAAAAAAATGATGATCGATCATAACTGATAATGACAAATAACAATAATATTTAAAAAAGTCATTAAACATAAGTCTTGCTTATATTCACTTCATTTTTCCTTTGAACGCGATTCATAGTTCAACCTCCATCTTGCAATTTGTATTCACTTCCAGATTCGATTTGGCGTGGCTTATTTCAAAGTTATTAAATAATACCATATAGGAACCAAAAAATACATTTAGTTTACTAACAACGAAACAAGCATGTAGGAATCACCAATTGTTGACTTCAAGGGTGGAATTGGTAATTTTTTTAAAAATTTGAATCTTGGCGTTTAAACAGTTTTCGTTTTTATTGGGTTGGTTTGAAAACGTGTTGCTTATGCTAGAATGGCAGATGACAAAAAATGTTACCTTAACACCAGGAACGTTTGCAGTTATCATGAAAACAGACTGAAAAATAAACAAAAAAAATTGAGTTAGAATTTTGTCTACATCGCTATTTCCATGGCCACAAAATTCACGCAGCTCAGCATTGCTGATTGGTTTTGCAGACATTGCCTTATATTAAAGTACATGATGCATGAATTTTATTGCAACGAAACATTATAGGGAACAAACTACCTAAGAAGGAAGCAGAGAGAAAAGTAATATTTTGTCAACAGGCCATGGCAGACAAAAAAATATAGATATAGACAGTTTGCCAGATTGAATTGCAACCCGTCTTCATTATTTCTAACGGGGTGTTCTTTCTCCATTATTTCTAACAGGGTGTTTTTATTGTTGTTTTGAATGGCGGTCTTGCTTAGACCACCTTCAATCATGTCCATAGGCTTGCTGTGGATGGTACTTACGTCACAATACTCCTTTCTCAGGATCTGTTTCATGTCTTTCAAGAACAAATTCGAAACACTTGGAACAAACTGAAAATAAAAATCAGATCCTTTTTAGAATAGGAAAAAAAATTCGAAGTACTTGAACCTAGCGACAATAGGCCTTGCATTTACACTAAAGATCTTGGTTCCGTTCTTATTTGAGCACGGTTCCGTTCCTTTTGGGTTTCACTTTTAAAGCGAAACTATTTCATTCTATTCCCATTGCAATCTTGTTTCACCCAGTGTTAAAGCGAGAAAAAAAAATTGCATATTGCTCAAACCAAACGAATCCGTTCTTTTTCTTTGAAAATAAGCAGAACCTTAATCTGGTTTTAATTTGCTTGAATCAGAATTTATTTACCCCCTGACATTCTACAATTTGCAAAGTAACGGCAATGAGCCCTATGGAAATTCCGGAGGTGAGAGAGTTAAGAAACGAGCTAGCATCCTATTCCTAAGCGAATGAAACACACTTTTAAATCAGCAGGAATTACTTATTGTTAAGAAAATTGATTCTATCATTGGCAAAAAGTTATAGTAAGAAAGGAACTACGAGCTGTAAAAAAAGCGCAAACTCTTTGCCATGAAAATAGAAAAATATTTGTCCCTGTCAATTTGTTCATGACGTGACACCTAAACACGGTTCCCATGATGCCTGTATCAAAGAGAGTCTATGCTAATTGAAATAAGCAAGCCTTTACCTGCCACATAACACTCAGCACAGCAGCAATCATTTCCTGACACCCTGGTTTGTTGGTTCGATTGTAGTACATTATCACTCCAGTCTGCAATACAGAGAAAACTGAAGGCAAACCCATCGTTTTTTCTCACAAAGGGAGGCTTAGAAAGAGGCCGAGTTCAAGTGCGAGTACGCTGTCACTGCGGAGGTGCATGCAAAGAATAACATTCTTTGTATACTTTCCCTTAACTTGGCAAATAAGGCAGCCATCTAGTGTTGGACTTGTTTCTCACTGCTTCCACCGTAATAGCTAATCATATTAACTTTGTCATTTATACCTTGCAGTCTCCAGCTTGTCTGTTCGCACAATATGACGGTAAAGATACGTACGTTACAGAATTGAAAAAGACCGTTTTTTATCTCCCTTCAGGGCAAAACTCTCGCAAGTTAATTGTTTAAAATCTAATTCAATTGTTCCATTTGCTCCTACTAATAAACTCATTCTGAATCTTACCCCCCAAAATAAGCCAATATAAACTAGTTATGAGATGCAGTTTAGTTAAAGGCAGACTGTTCCCTATTTTCTTCATCGCAATTTTCGCGGCAACAAAGTCACGCATTACAGAGCCCATTACAGCCTGAAAGTCTTGAACAAAAATGCTTTAGAGGGAACGTACTGCATTGCTAATTTGTTGTGCAAACATTTCCTTGTATTAGAGCCCATGATGCATGCATAATATTGCAACGACATATGATAGGGGACAGACTGCCTTGAAATGTGCATGCTGAATAAGGATTATAACCAACTTACCAGATTATTGAAGAGCAAAGTACCAGCAACTGGAGGCAATACTGGCATGTGTTTACTAAGTTTTCTCAACACCAAAAGAATGTCTTCCTGTAAACAAAGCAACAGCTTGTCAAAATACAAAAAGTAAACAAGAAGGACACACTTTTTCTGGCAGAGGAACAAATATTAAAAGAGTCCCACTCCATTATCATTCACTAATGCCAGTATAACCAAGACGATGCAAACCGAACCTTACAAATTATACAACTGAAAAGAAGTTCTGTGCTTCGAAGGTCATGTTGAACAAGGGCGGTTGGAGATAAGCTCTTAGATACTCACCGTCACAATCGCACGTACAGGTTATATAGTTAGATAGGCGCCATATTTTATTCTTGTTGCACTTAAGCCCTGGCCAAACGAATAGATATTTTCTCTCGACTTTCAACCATACATTTTTGCTCCCAGTATAGTGATCTGACCAAACTATACTTTTTACAATTTTCACAACACCAGTCAACAAGACAACAAAGTTTGAAGTAGGCTAATACGTTTAGCCAAACTATACTTTTTACAAATCATTTCGATCTCACTGTTGCTTGCAACCTTTTTCACAATTTTCACTTCACAACACAAGTCAACAAGACAAAAAAGCTTAGACGAGCAATACAAAAATTGAGAAATTGGCCAAACGACTATACAAACGCTATGCAGCCGAATATCCAGAAGATTTTTTTGACCAAGTTGAAAAACATCGAAAAAATCTACTATGCAGCGTTATACAAGGTGGCCAAAGACTGGATTTTTGACTAAATTTTTGTATAGCAAAAACCCGAGAGAAAAATCTAGTCGTTTGGCCGGGGCTTTATACAGGCAAGTCAGATAATAGAAGAGTGCTGTAGATATAGCATCACGATAGGTCCATCACGAGTACAAATTACAGTGAATTATCTTTTTACTATGATGCTATAAAATGTTTCAATTCCTTGCCTGTTTGTCGGTCTTTGTTATCTTTTCATAGACCGTACGAAAGAAGAGGTCAGAATCATCAACCAAGCACTGCCAAACAACTTTGTAGGCCAAATTGTATACTGTAAAAGTAGACAAATATATAGTCAAAGAAACTATACAGGTGGTTAAATGATATAGTACACCCAAGGTGTTTCATTTATGCATTTTTATATTTTATAACTTAACTTCCCATCTCCTTCCTTTAGAAATGTCCTCACTTAAATCAATCTATAACTCTATATTATCTTGTTGTTCATGGTTTTAGTATTGTATTGTTGTTACAAGAACGGCTCAAGCATTGGTAGCAATGAAAATTGCTTTTCTACAGCGATGGATGGGGCGTTGAACAAATTACCAACGAAATAGAAAGTAATTAAAGTTCCCAATATATGAACTTAGAGCAAAAAAGTGCATCTTCTTCAAACAAAAATTATTAAAAGAAAGGGGCACTTACTTAGCTGCTTGATGGGGCGTTAATTCGATGAGGTGTTATAAAACGGAGGCGTTAGATTGGTGCATTACAGTATTCACCGTATTTACATAATTTACAGTACTTAAGGTATATACAATATATACAGTATTTACAGCAATTGTTTCTCCCAGTGAATAGCTTGAATATAGATATATCGATAGGCTACGATCAGGTAGCTTTGCAGTGTGAATAAATATATATCCTTACCAGCTTGTCCTGTGCAGTCAAGGGCAGCGTCATCCATCAACCTGATAAGATCCAGAGCCACGGCACAAATAGCTGGAGGAAAGAGCTCAACCTCTTCTGTGTCATTCTCTAACGGAGGCGGGGCTGTCCAGCCATCTGTGATATCGAATATATGATATAGCAAAAAAGAAAAAAGAAAAACTAAGATAGAAGAAAACCTGACCCAGAAGGCACCTTACTGTTCTTAAAGTGTCTCTTTTGCTGAAGGTATCAAAATAATGATTGACAGGCTTTATGTAATTTCAACTGTATGAAATGCTAGTATAATCAATGTTTTATTTTATTCATCTTTTCACATTATCATCAGTTAGATTTAATAAAAAAAGCTCTATGATTGTATAATTATTAGCTGTATAATTGTATTAATTTCAAATTTTATAAAATAGTTTGTCATATTTAAAGTATAATGGTTAGAGGCCATCTCGGTCTAGACACCAATTTATTATAAAAAATAATAATAAATTAATTCAAGAAATGCAAAAACACCCCTTAAAAAAAACAATTCCATTCTGTTTTTGTTACTTTACAATTGGCCTAGTCCTGGACATACCTTAGCTTTTAATAGGTCTTATAGGATATGCAATGGTATAAGTATTAGGATTATGTTGATATGGACTGTCATCCCCCCTGTTTTCCCTTTACGTTGTATCATTTATCCATTTATCAAACTGCAACTTCAGGAAGGTGAGCTAAGATTTGACATACCTTCATCTTCATCATCCTCGATTTTCTTTTTAGTCTCAATATCAGCATCTCTAGAAAGCGGAACAGTCCTTATGTGGTATTCCCTTCGAAGTACACCAAGCTTCTCGATTCGCTTTTTTGCCTTTGCTTCAATTCGTTTCTCCTCGTCGTAATACCATTCACTCTGAACTCCGTCTGATTCAGCAGCTTCCCCAGGAAGCGGGGAGCCTGCTAGCCAAGGCGCATCTGGCGTCGAAGGGGGGTCTCTTCCGATAAGGGGGGAGGGTAAGGTGTATTCGATTTTTGGGGGAGGCACCTGGAATAATCAAAGAACAAATTTGTCAGCATAATCCACGACAAAACGTTTTACTCACTTAAATATCTCAATTTTAGAGATTTAAATCCAGCGACAGATTCGCATGTCAACTGGAATTTCGAGCTTTTCGAACAGAATTATTCCCAATCGTATTTCAAGCTTAGGAGATCTTTCCATCCTCGACTTAACTCCCAATACTAACCCTGATGAGGGGGGTTCAGGTCGTAGTTGCTTAAATCGATTACGACGTCACGTGTTCAAAAATAATTATTAAAAAGTAGCAGAATCAAAATAACTAAAGCAACAACTATTCTGTTATATGAGTTTCAAAGAAACCTAATTGTATAAAATATATTGAAGCACGGTCTTTTCGTTTCGTTCGCTTGCAATCTATTTAGCATCTTGCTATCGTCTGCATTAGAATTAAATATACAAGAACTATACATAGACTTCTATGCCCAAAGTAATTTTTACACAGAGGAAAACTTAGGATCCCTCGATTTAATATTAAGATTTTCGAGTCCTTAAGACCTATTCACTGATTTTAGCATTGATAAATTTAGATTTAAATAGCAAGTGACAGTAGACTTACCCTCAGATGAGCAAAAGCATTTTTCTCCAGCCTGCTCCAAACATGATATCTATACTTCCATAACACACCGAATCTGGATAAAAACACAGGGAAGTTACAGGACGACGCAAAATAAAACAATTTATGGTCGAATCAAAGTACAAAAATTATGTATCAAAACACGGTTGTTAAGACAGGCGAGAATATTAATGAAATGCAGTGATTGATTGTTTATTATTAGTTCTATCAAGCTGTGCACACCAAGCTCTTGCTGTTGGTTTTTAATGGGAACGTAGGTGAATAACTGGATGTCCTAGATCGATTATCTTGTTGATGTTTAATAACATAAGTGATCAAGTGTATACTTTATTGCCTTTTATGAACCTTTTATCGTGTACATTGTTATTAGAGTTTTATCTTTTAATTTTATTTTGTTTACTGCATTTTAATTTGTGAACCAGGCTGTAAACAAGTTTTTAACTTAGCTCTGTAATTCACGTTAAAGAATTTTATACATACATACATACATATACGTAGTCCCTTCATTATAATCAACTCTTATTAACTCACGAACAAGAAATCCTTACGAGCAGCAGTACATTTCGTTTAGTAAAATATTCCTAAGCAACTTCAAAGATAATGTGAACATTACAAGAGCTAAATATATCTTGCTAAAGCTCAATTTTGAAAAACAACTCGAAAAACCAATCGAATAAACGTGCCAGTGAAACTCCCTCTCCCCACAATAACATGACTTACCTCGTAACTGCTTTTGCTCTATCATTCGGATCTCCAGTATTCATCTCTTTCTTCATAAAAGAAGTCACAAAGTTGTCAAGAAGATTTGCAGCGACAAGAACAACGGCAGCTAAAAGAAAATATTATTAAATAAATGGACACACAAAAATGTACATGAAATAAGAAATTGACATAAAGGCTTTCCGACTTGGTGCTGGCTGACAATACAACTGAAAACGAAAGATGGCAGGCCCGAATCAATTATCATGAGTGAAATCGTGGTTTGTTTGGGAGTCTTTGCGTTCAGAAAGAGCTTTGAAAGAAAGGAAGGATCACAAAACTTCCCATCTTTTTTTCTGTGTGTGAAGTGCGAAGGAAAAGCGTGATGACGTCATAGCACGAACTGCTTTAAGTTTCAGACCATATTATGAGCAATGATTCTACCATATCTTCAGAATTAAGTGTTGGATAAGCTTTGATTTGGTCATGTGGATCATTGACGTACATTAAAAAAAAATTCTAATTGCTGAATCGGTACGGCTTTGTTTCAGACCTTATTCTTCTTAATCTGTAACTTTAAACAGCATCCCTTAACACCGCCATAACTCAAAACCGAAAGACACTGATTTTGTAAACGCCACCTTTCCACACTACTAAAGGTGTAGTTCCACCATAATAAATTGACCGGATTCAGTGATATAAAAATTCATATTTGGTTGTTTTTCTTACCAGCAGTCAATGCAAGATATTGATCTGGATGCAGCAGCATTTGCCAAGCATAAGGCATCACCTCTATCAACTTCAGTCGGTCTGTTACCAAGGCAGCCTTGCAAATTACTGACAGTGGTGCATGCTGAAGATCTGCTATCTGGGACGAAAAATAAAAAAATCGAATATGGCTAAACGTGTTTATTAGGTACTGCAAGAATTTAAACTTAGGGCATATAAGTTAAACAAGACAGTGCAATGACCATTCAAACCTGTAATCGAAGGTAATCCAGAATTGGATCAAGTTCTTTCTCTTCAGTAGTATCTGAAAAGATTGAAGACTCCTCGAATAATGCACTTCTTCTTGTTGACCAGCCTTTATCCGCTTTTTTGGGTCTATAAAGTGCAAGGAAGCCTTCATTCAGGTTTCGCCAGCTCTTCTCCAACTTAACTAAAGGCATATCTGGGTTTGGTTGTGAAATCTTGACATGTATGCTTTTGATGAACGAGACGACGGATTCCATCCAAGGAAAGTTGGTCGCTTCATCTGGAATATCATCGTCTTCATCAAATGATGATGTGATATGATAATTGTCCTTGTGAGGTTTGATTTGCTTGTCACATTGCAAGTAGTGAACTTTTGATGTTCGTCGCGACAGCTTTCGTTGATATTTTGGGCTTGTCGAAATAACTGAAGAACAATAAACAGCAATAAATGTATTATCACATGTAACAGACTCAGATATCATAGGAGATTTCATTCACCAATTCGTTTGTCTACATTTTTGAGTACCCAATCAACGAGCAGCGTTTGTGCTCACGTGATAAAGCCCATGTAGCTCGAGTGGCTGATGTCAAATATAAACAAAGTCACAGCTCGGTCAAATACAAAATTTGCCTGTGCTGACTCAGACAAAAAGTATGTGATCATGTTACACAACAAAAGTATGATATTCTAGCAAGCAACAGATGGAAAAAACAAGAATAATATAAAACAAAATAAGAACCTAACAGACGTTTGGAGACAAAATTAATCTTAAGATATCTGACGTTTCATCAATTTAGAAATTATCCTTTTTTAAAGATAATTCGGTTCCTATAGTGGAAATGTTGTGCATTTTTGAGAATTATTACGTATCTTTCTTATTTAAAAGGCGAAGGTTACCTTGGTAACCACTAATTTTTCGTGTTGACATGACCGGCACGTCAGTCTCGTCTTGAACTGCAATAACAGGCATTGCCTGACTCTTGTGTCCTCCGGTCCTTCCCACTCGATACAGCGACACGGAACTGATCTTCCTGCTTTCTGGATTGTGTTTTGAAGCATTTGTTAGCGACCGTTCTCTGTTTGACAGAAACATCAAGTAATTGTCTCTGAGAAACGCAGTTATTTCCAGCAATAACTGGCACACCAGAAGTTTGATTCCATATGGGCAATCAGTTGATATCGACGCTAGGTCACCTTGCAAAATAATCGAATCATAATCAAGTATAATCATAATCATGCACACATTTCAGTGTTTATTGTTGTTCCTTGTCGTTTCTGGTTAACATTTTCAATAGACAATAGACAAGCTCTGCCTTCCTTAGGTCGTGTAAAATACATTTTTATATTAATTACGTATACATGTTTTAAGTTTAGTATTCTACAAGAAAAATGCTCTAGGGTGGGGGCTAATTCGAGGGGAGGGCTTATTCCAGGGGGGGGCCAATTCGAGGATTTACGGTATACGATGGTAATATCATAACTAAGCCTAGCCCAATTCCTTTTTCTGCAAGATAAGTACGTTACTCTAGACCTATTACTAGGCTAATTACTATAGATTACATTCGTTGTTAGTTTACGCTCCCCCGTTTTAACAGATATACCATACTCCGCTAAAAATGCTTTCTGTTACAGTGTTTAATATCAACATAATCTGCAGTTAATCGGGATTAACAAAAGCTGTATAGCTACCTTCGTGAAGAACATTCCTTTCAATTTGCTCACTTCTTTTTCCATTTAAATCTCCTTCTAAAAAAAGATGTTGAAACAACTCACAGTTGATTTTAGAAGCAGGTAGAGCAGTAATGTTGTAAGAAAGTTACCTTTAAACTGAAACTTTATTCATCTGTATAATTATCAAAAAAACTGAACATGAAAGCAGTATCACAAATTATCTGTCTCTTGTAATTTCAAAATGAAAGTTTACTTACCACTGTTTGCCAGCATCTCTTTATCAATTATATCCTCCAATTTCCCACCAAGAGCAACGCCCCATTTGTAAAACATCATCGCAGCATCTTTCATGTTTGTAAACTCAGGACGGCTGCAGTGATTCCAATCACCTTTATTGCAACGATGGACATACTGGCAGCACTCAAGTAGCAACGCAGCTCTGGACAAAACAGGAGCTTTCTGTAAAGAATAGCCGAGACTTTTAGTTAACTATTTTATCTTTTAGTAAAATATACATTCCCCGTTGTCGGTGCAAACACCCAAACCAATGTCAATCTCAATGCTGCAAATCTCAAAGAAACAAATACTGTAACTGTTCAAAGAATCTATAACTGTTCAAAGAATCTAACTGTTCAAAGAAGCAAACTGTTCAAAGAATCTAACTGTTCAAAGGATCTAACTATTCAAAGGATCTAACTGTTCAAAGAATCTATAACTGTTCAAAGAAT
>WUAR02027792.1:0-21880 GCA_015164055.2 Chrysaora achlyos
TCTATCGGTCAATCGATTCTCGATTTCAAAAATTTATGACGTCATGGGCATAACTCCTCGGGGATCTAGTGCCGACCATAAATTTCTTGCTTTGCTTGAAAATAATTGCGCATGCGTCAATGACGTTGTATATTGTTTTCCAATCAGCCTCGTTTTGATTTTTGATTTTAGCCCTTTTCCCTTTTTCGCAAATCTTCATTATAAACAGGCCGTTTTGTAGCCAAAAAATATTTTGAGGTGACTTGGCCATAGAATTCGGCAAATAGTTAACTAATAGTCAACTTTTTCATTTCACTTTTGGAATTAGTTTTCAAGGCTCTTTTTTTTGCATTTTATAGCCTTTATTATTTAAGGCAGCTGAAAGAAAAATTGTTGATCTAGAAAGAACGGCAATGAGTTTTTAGGCCTAGGCTTAGGCTTTGATGGTTGTTTGACTGCTTTACTGGTTGGTCAGTCCTTAAAATTTGCTGACAAAAGATTGGATCGGGGCAAAAAAGATGGATGATGTGAGTGCTCCAGGCACCACGATGGAGGTAATAGTTTTTTATGTTGAAATTTGCAACAATTAATTATCCAATCTACAATCACATTTCATTTTCCTTATAGTTTTTGCTTTCTAGGTTGCCAGATAGTCACTTTTTTTATTGCGCAGGGAACATTTGTGAAGATAGTTGCGCTGTGCAGACCAAAGTTCGCAGTCTCGGTAGATTGTACTGAGTTTCTTAAGGAATATATAATAATTTTAGCAGATGAACCAATTTTTCTTATTGATAATCTTCTCAATGATGTTAAACTTGAGAGGGAATTTACGTTGGTTAAAAGCACTGAGGGGAAAACAAAATATTTTTTACTGATCATTATAAATTGAATATAAATGTCCATCTGCTTTTAAGTAGAGGAATAAGGTATAATGAGAAGGTTTTAGAGCAAACATAGCTTGTACCTGATCATAGTACAGAAGAAGTAAAAAAATAATACAACTATTAAAAGCATATTTACTGGGATGCAAGCACGAGGGTCACTAAGCCTGAACTACAGCAGTATAATAAACAGATACGCAGCTCCGATCCCAAGAGTTAAAACAGAAACAAGAAAAAAGTGTTTTTTGTTGCAAGGTCCCAAGATGTACAAGAACTACCAAGCAGCCTTTGCCAATTGGACTCACTCCTGCTTTTTAAAAATACGCTAAAAGAATTTTATTTCCCCAACCAAATATAAATTTCTGCTTCTCTAAGTAAACAGTTTTACCTAATTACTATATTTCTTTTTTCAACATATGTACTATATCCTAGTTTTAGATACAGGGCCCTCGTTGATAACAACAATCTATGTGTTTAAGAGGCTGGAAGTGTCTGCAAATGTCTCATAGAAACATGTAATGGAGCACACTCAACTCATCAAACAAATGCAACACACTCTGAGTTGAACTCCTTATTAAGCAATGGAACATGGGATTGGTTTCTCCACCCAAGGACAAAATTTTGTCAGGAATCCCTGGGTGTTCTAAGTAAATTGGAAACCTGTTTGGAAGTAAATAGGAAATCTATTTGTTCAAACTCGTTTGGTAGCCAAGGTCCAAAGAAAATGATGGAAAAGCTAACTTTGTTTTATTGGCACTGTACATGGATTAAGTTCTCCTAGTCCGTAATCATTCTGAAAAGGTGAAAAAGAAACAATTTGTAACACATTTGAAACCATAGTTTGCTTTGGGAAACAGCATAACAGAAGACATAATCAGAAGTAGACTAAATCCTTGGGATGGCTATCAAAAGAATTAGAGTCCAGAAAACATTGACTATTTAGTCAAAAGCGGTATTTGGAAGAAGTACTAAAAAGATTTTCTATGGACAATTGCAAAGCTGCTTCTACACAACTTGAACCTGGAAGGATTTTGGAGAAACTCTCTGATGATGAGAATGCTATATATGTACAGAAATATAAAATGATAACTTGATGCTTAATGCTACCTATTCAGTCATAGAGTTTATAACCTTTTGTTCCTTCTGAATATTCAACCAGTATTTTCTTAATTGATTTCAAGTCTCATTTTTTGTTTAACTTGAGTTGGAAAGTGTAGAGAAGTAATACATCCAAGCACAATTTGGTTTGCATACCTTTAGAAAAACTGCAGGGCTGCGATTTCTGAGGTGACACTGTAAACAACTTCCTGTCAAATTCCAATGGCGTATTGGGATAACAAAACATGCAATGAACATGCTGATTCCACAATAGTGATGTTCATACATTCATCAATATCAATTTGTGCAGGGTTATATGGTGCAGTACTTTCATAATTCAAGATTCTGTTTTCGAAGTTTCTGAGAATGCTTTTGAACTATGCTCCATTATCTGCATGCAGGATTCTGATTTTTTTCAGGCTATATTGATAAATCAATGTCAATAAACTGTTCAAAATTATTCAACAGTTCAGATTTTTGTTTCATAATATAAACAAATGTGCAATGTGAGAACTATTTAACTGTTTGAGGTGATCAGGGCTTCATAGTGTTGATGGTTATAGTTATCATTGTCACTCCAATGTGCTAAATTTGGAATGCTTGTTAGTTCAAAAATTTTCTTTTAAAACTAGTTATTGCAAAGTTATACACATTGATGTTGTAAAAAGTCTTTTATTACATACAAATACCTTTTTTCTTCTATCAAACTTTGGCCTTTGCAAAACAAATTAAATAAATAGCTTGTCCTTTTAATAAATTGCTCTCTAGCTCTTGAACTCCCTATTTATTTACGAAGTATTCGCTGGATTAACTTCTGGCCTGTCCAAAATCTTGAATCCAATTACCACTAGTTCTTTAGTTCATAAACTCAAATAGCATAATTTTTATTTTACAATCTAGGCAAGAAAAATTTGATACAATGAAATCAACTTTGTCTAGACTTTTATATCCCTCATTCGAGGTCTCAAAACAGCGAAACAAGAAGAGGCAATTTGCTGAAACTTATACAATGCAAAAAAAATAACAGCATGGTCCAATTTATGTGGACTATTTGCTATGAGGCATTGAAAACTATACATAAAACTATGCAGGCCCAGCTAAAGCTTAAGAGACATATTTGTATCTGTTTTCAGGAATCTTCAGTTCCTCTTGCTCTTGCCAGTTGGACAGAAACACTGAATCCAGAAACACCAAATTCTTTAAGGCCATATGGTCTATTATTAAGAATGATACCTGATTTTATGTAGAAGTTGTCAATGCTATAAATTAAATAAACCTGTAAGGAGATTACGATATTTGATATTCTTGTGAATATTCTTCACCAAAAGTTACCAAGAGAAAATAGAATTTCTCATGAATTATGATCCTCAGTTTAGACAAGCAGCCCAACGCAATATAGCAATTTATAACTCGGTTGTCTTCTTGGATTGTAATGGTACTACAATTTGCAAGAAATTCGAAATAAGTGGTATTTACAGTCCTAATTTTTACTATCGTCATGAATAAAGCAAAAGGTACTGCCGTTGTTTCTTCGTTCATTCATCCTTTGGCGCCCCTGCAGATGGGCATTCAATTTGGTACCCCTCTAAATCGACCAGCATTGGCAGCTGCCCCCCTGCTAGCACGCCACTGATTGCGCGAGCGTAGCGAGGGTTTACTATTAGCAAGCAACCGGGTTTCGTGTCTGGTCCACGCATATTTTTATTGTTATGCATTGTTATTTTCCGCTGGTCAAAAGGCTTGCGTCTTAAATTTGCGTATTATAGCAGAAGTCACATTGAACTCACATGATTTTTTTGTTTAATTGAGCCAATGAATAGACTGCATGCTATGAATGAACCAATTAACAAGCATTTAATCACAGAAATTAAATGAACAACATTGGAACCATTGAAATCAATTGTTTTTATTTCACCTTTACACATTATAACTAAAAATGCAACGATTTTGTCCTTACTTGTGTTGATATTTGTGTTTCTAAAGGAAATCGCGCATTAACTAACGGATAGTTACTTCTAGTTAGAAAAGTATATGCAGAAAAATTTCTCTGTGTTTTTACAGAAAATGATTTTTGCCGATTTATGCCCATGACCACGCCTATAACTTTCACTTGCATCCGGTGACGCCCGTTTACCAAAGATTTTCGGAATCAGCATGAGTTTTCGCAGTAGAATAGAATATGCAGATAAAGTTCCTCGTTGGGTTGCGACTGTGGCACGAGGCTCCTGCCCCTGCGTCTGTGGCACGAGGCTCCTCATTTCATTGCGTCATTGTGGCTCACTGCTACTCATTTCTACCTTATGTATCTCTCAACTGTTCCATCGGTTGGCAGATAATAAGTTTCTTGAGACACTGTGGTTGTTGTAGATGTTGTTGTTGCTGGCTGCTTCTATGTTCAGCTTTAAGTTTTAAGAGCTTGTGCCAATGTGTTACAACCCAGCCGTCCGACTGATCCAAGCCTACTCATTTCAAGGCTAAACTAGTAAATATCCTAATTCTCGTTATGGGAATACTAGCTCACTGCGGCGCCGCTTTATCTCGGAGGGGTGGCTTTTAATAAAAGTAATTCTAACACGAACAGCAGCCTCTATTCCGGTAACTCCAGCTTACTTAGTTCCTGTTTTGTTTACGGTCTTCTCTCGCAGGGTTGGATTGTAATCAAGTAAACGTAGCTGGGTACCATCAAACGCGCTCGCTTCAAACGCAAGGTTCTCTGTCGTTTTCGTTCTCCGGTAGAATCCAGGCATAATCAAGGCAAGCATAACTGATAGCTGTCATGGTTACCATTGATCCATAGACA
This sequence comes from Chrysaora achlyos, assembly GCA_015164055.2. Classification (NCBI taxonomy): domain Eukaryota; kingdom Metazoa; phylum Cnidaria; class Scyphozoa; order Semaeostomeae; family Pelagiidae; genus Chrysaora; species Chrysaora achlyos. The sequence continues at coordinate 4,759 of WUAR02027792.1, forward strand.
TTTGAAAGGCAGCATAGAAAATCTCGTTGAAATTTGAAACACAATAGAAATGCGTCGTTTGTCTTCTCAAAGTGGGGAACAGAATCGGAAGCAGTTGTTTACAAAGGTCTTTTAACAGTTGAAAACAAACCAAAACCAGACAGGGAATTCCATCGGACTTTTACCCGAAAACACGAAGAAAAACGCCCCGTTTACACTATTCCGGATACTTCGGTTCCGGAAACATTTCTCACGGATAGGCTCCCCGTCCACACTAGTTCCGATATACCAGAAAATCTAATCCTGAGTAAAACAGAAGAATTGCGGAAGTGCGCCAAAGTTGGTCGACCTTTGAGCGAGCGCTTTGCATGTTCTGTTTGTTGTTAGATGCGAAACAATGGGTTCGGAATCCTTCAATTTGTAAACACTGTAGTTCAATTACAATGGCACAGGCCTCTCAGTTCTCAGTAAATTTAAGAAAATGAAAACAGTAACAAAAAAAGAGGATTTCTGTGCACAGATGAAGAAACTGCTCTCTTTCTCCAAATGGTAATCGATTATAGGCGGCTAAGATGGACTGGGCCTAGACTGGGAGACCGTGAAAGCGAATCGCGAAATATTTACTGAACGATTTCACTATGCGAAACTATGACGCATTACTTTTGCTGCGGATAGCTAGTTCTCGTGTGGACCGAATTTTTCATCCAGATAAAAAGCTATCCGGAATAGTGTAAACCGGGCCTGAAACAACATAAAGCAAACTGATGTTCGAGGCTTTGCAAGTGGGAACGGTGTTTAAAAATGTGCTACCAGCTAGGAGGAGAGGCTTGGATAAGTCCAGCACAGGTGCCTAAAATTTATTTAGATCGAAGATAGCATAGCCGTGAGAGGAAGGTCTACAAAATAAAATAGATTCAACACTGCTCAGGCAGTGGGGACATCTTCCCAGGGGTGAATCAAGAGGAAAATGAAAGAGGGTCGACAGCTACAGGGGGCAGCGCGAAAAATGGAAATCCTAATGCATACATCAATGTATACATACCTACATACATACATGGGTTTTTTGCGTTATGATATAGATATGTATATACAATTATTTGTCTTCTCTATTACAGAATCTGACAGAAATGTTTAGATGTTTCATCTGCATGGAAAGAGTAAGAGATGCAAGACTTTGTCCTCATTGTTCCAAATTATGTTGCTTTGTTTGTATCAGGGTGAGTTCACTCTTTCTTTGAATGTACATATTTCTTGTGCTGCATAGCAATTATTTTGATGAGAAATTTTTAAATATGATTCTTGTCTTCATTAATTATTCTCTCGCTTGCAGCGATGGCTTACAGAGCAAAGACCCCAGTGTCCACATTGTCGGTTAGTTTTTTGTCTATATATGTATATTTTTGTTTCTTTTTATAGATTCTAGAAATATATACTAAAAGGTTTAAATGCTAAGGAATTAAAATGAAGTACAAAAATTTAAACTTTTTTAGGCCTTTTTGTTTTATGCAGATAATCACCCTTGCAAATGCTAGTCTTTGTCATGAGGAAAATATAATTTCTCTCATTTAGCTACTCACACTCCTGATTTTTTTTTGGTTTACTTCACCCGTCGTAACAGGAAAATAGCTTGACTAATTATCGCATTAAAGCTCGAGATCAAGAAATATGGAGACATTCTAAGCACTCACTATGCAGAAGATCCTGTTGACAAATTTCTTGCCATCCCTCTCCTTAACCTTATGACCAATAATATCCGATTTTCCATACGACAGAAATGTGTGCAGTTTGATTTTGTTACCCTATTTGCAATATCCGTAAACTATGTGGTTAAAAACCGGCATGCGATGTTAACAGTTTGTATACGGAAATTCATGATGTTACAAGCAGGAGAAGTGGACGTTTTGCCTTACGCCTTACAAATGGCTACAGATACTTACCGATTGCTCTACAACTGTCAAGCGTAAATACAAAAAACACGCCAATCGTTAAATATAATAAGTATCGGTTACGTTTGCTTACACTTGTTGCACCATCCATGTCGAGTTATACTGCCTGGGCTAGAATCTTGCTGTCGTCTGGATGACGAACTGCAAAGTCGTTAGCCAACTTAGCTGTCCGTTCTTTCATGGTCTATAAATACCGAGCACGCTGGTGGTAATAACTGACAGTGTCCCAGTTAGTGGAAATGCTAAATTTTCTGAAACTGAAATCAAGTAGCTATTATTATCATTACAAATATGTGTGTATGATTTGTTTTGATCTGCTAACCACTTTGGTTTCATGTTATTTGTAGAGCATGTCTGCACTTGCATGAGCTTGTCCATTGTAGATGGGTTGAGGATGTTACACAGGTAATACTGTTGAATCCATTATTGATTTCCTTTTTAACTAAATATAATATAATAAGACAACGTTGTTTTAGACCGAATCGCATGTGATTACTCTGCTAAAAGTGCTGTATCTCCTACATTCATCTTACATTCTGTACTGTTCTGTTTTTTAATAAACAAATATTGACATATTTAGGCATACAGGGAAGAATAGCGTTGAAATTTCACGTATCAAAGAAAGATCTTTAAGTTAGGTGCTGTGGATTTCCATTCCCATTATGATTACATCGTCAGTTATATTCATAGATAGTTAAATTTTCATTTCATGATTATGTTCAACAGGCAAATAAGTCTTAAAGTGTTTTTGTTTCAAAATTCCGGGATCATATTTCTAAAAATATGAATTGAAAAAATATAAGAATATTTAGGTTGATGCTTTACCAAATATACAGTAGGCTGAAGCTCCAATGCTCGTTTTATAAAGACTTGTGCATAAAGAAGGGTTATGCTTACAAAAGAAGTATTCTTTCGTATTCTTAGATTTGAAACACTATTTTTATTCAATGAACTGTTGCTGCCAGTTGCATATTACCTCTGATGATGACGTTTCAAAACAAACATTTTTTAGGTAACTTTTGACAGTTAACTGAACCTGTCACGCTAGAGCAATGTTCTGTTCTTTCCGTGACTCTTTGTTATCATAAGGCCATAAAATGTTATTTTGGTTTGGGTAATGAAAAAAATTTCAAGCCTAAAACTGTATTAAAGTGAATATGACACGAAAATGTTTATTGATGAATTCGACAGATTCGAGTCTGCTGAACACGAAAATCGACATTAAACTTTCAAAAAATAACTAATTTTTGTATTACTACAGTTTTGGAGTCAGTTTTGGCATCCAAAACATGTCCCGGAGGACTGGGTCTAGTTTTCCGGAAGTGACGCACATGTGTTGTGTCGATTTCGAAGTGATTCAACAAAAAACCGTACGGGATCGGGTTCTATTGCTTCACTTCTATCATGTCTGAGAGCGAATAGTCATGCTCCATGTCGTCAAATTTGGAAAAAGAATTAATGGGTGCAACTAGTTGGCAGTATTCAACCTACCAGAAGGAGCCATTGGTTCCATCCTTAAAAGATTCGACGAGGAACCAGCGATAGATCTGGATAGACATGACCTTGGGATGAAGATGGAATTCTACCATCTAGGCTACGAGATCGTAGTCGAGAAACTACCCTTTGAGCGAATGGTAAGCAAAATAAATTACTTCCGTTGTTCCGAATCAAGATTCCAATAGGATGGCATCTTGTTGCAAGGTTTTCCACAGCTGCAAGCCTACATCAATCCTTATTAACTTGAAAAATAGTTTTGAGGAAAAAGAAAATTCATTCAATGAAATAGGGACTTAACTTGTTTTTGTTATATATGTATTTATAAGAAAAGCAAGTATTTATATATTCCTGTTTTTCAGGTATGAATGTGTTTGTGAGCGATTCATCGCGCGTCCCGTCAGAACAGTGACAGACAGTGATATTGACGAAATAGAGGAATTGGCCTTTTTAAAGAGGAAGTTGAACTACAGTACACATTGAATATTGACACGATATGAGTCGATTGTTTTATTAGTCCTTAACCCCGTTATCATCCCGAATTGAGTGCTTACAGAAAATAAAGTGAAAACGATTTATAGTCCTTTGAAAGCACGAAATATTTAGCAGATTGGATTCATTCCGCATTTGACATTTAAAAAAAATTATTTTTATTCGCGCGCCCCACTCTGATCACGCGAGTTATTTGCCGCGCGCCTTAATTTCTGAAGGTGAGAGCCCTGCTTCTACTGTCGAAATTGTAGAATATGTTGCAAGATCAATGTGTCTGAGAACTAGCAAGATTTTGCTGAGTGACGGACCTGGGGTGTGAACAGCAAAGCTCAATAATACATTACCAGCAAGACACAGATCACTTCTTTCAAGTATACCGTCATTTTTTATTTCCTGAAAAGTTGAACAGATTTTTTTATAGATAATATTGAATATAAATATATATCAATAGATGTTAATGCTTTCTGTTTGGTAATGGACAAGTTCCAAAGATGAAGTCAACTTGATTGGTTCTTCCTTTGCATAAAAAATTTTCATTAAATATCTTTTCAGTATAGTAGGGTCAGAAGAGTTTCTTCTTAAAATTGGGTCTGCTTGCAAAGAAAGACTAGTTCTTCTTTTATAATCTAGGGGATCCTTCTCTGTCATTGCTCTATTTACGTTCTCCCAGCCTGAATTGCAAATATTGTTTTAAATTTTTTTCTGGCTATGCTGCTTTTATTGGATCAATTTTCGGATTCTGATAACCCAACCCTTTTCTGAAAATGCCCGGATTATTTTTGTGGTCATCGAAATGAGAACTCATGTGGAGTAAGGTGGTCATATCCTGTTGACATGGAATCAGATGTTACAATGTCTTTCAATAGAAATTTGACAGAAAATAAGCGTTAAAAACACCGCCTACTCACCATCAGTTTATCACGCCTTGTTGCTGTTGTTTTTGTTTGTGGATCGAAGGAACAACGTCTCGGCGAAGACGTGGCTTGTTGTTTTTATTCTCAAATCCAGGAAGAGGGGAGAACGCACTTGAAAAGGCCGCTTGGAGAAAATGTTCAGAGCATAAAAATTGACCCTGACAGTACCTGGACGGCTCGAAATCTTTACGATCAATTATGATAAATCTAGCCCAGAGCTTTCGCATACTAGGATCCTTGGCAGCTGATGTAAACTGATCCCAGTCGTCGAACTTTTGTTTGTGCCACTTCTCCCGGTTGATAGTTCAGCACAGCAAAATCTTCCTCTATAATCGCCCCTCCTTTTTTGACATATTTAATAACTTGGTAGGTTGGTTGAATTTATCTATTTTCGTAAATGGCTTGTTTGAGAATATCTGAACGCGTTTGCGTTTTACATAGGCCTACACTCTTTGACTTGTTTAGCTTCTCCCGACTATTTGTGCAATGAAAATTGGCCATGAAATTAGCTAAAATTGGCTCTGATACATATTCCTATAAAGTTAAAGTAATTGAATTACAATTTGTTCATATTTAGATTGAATTTTGGGAGAACGGAGTCTCCAAATCTTCTCGTCTTTGAATGAGTTTATATTACAAATAGATCATAACACAACTCATGTGCGTCACGGAGGTCTGGTAGCTACACAACGGTCTGACCGCGTTTTAATGAGAACACTTTTTGAGCAAAATGTGGGTTGAAAAAGCCCCTCTTGAAAAGAAATGAGGCCTTACATGCAAAAATGAACTTCGCCATCATGATTAGTGATGTTTGTTTGATAGAATTAGTGAATAAAAGTGTTCGTGTCATATTCACTTTAAGCTGCTTGAAATAGCACTGTAATGGATTGCTCTTTGCTTCAAAACCTTTGGAATAAAACAGAGCTAATCTTCTTAACGAGGCATAACCCTACTTCATGCACTAGTCTTCATGTTAAAATATACGCCAATTTACATTTGAGCTGTCATTTTGAAAGGAGAAAAAACTAAAAAGTTCCCAAGAAATTCTATTATATTGTGTCTCGTTGCTGAAAATGTCTTCTGATTCTATTGGTATGGGACCTATCTTATAGTAATTATTGCATGCAGTGTGTCCATTGGTCCTGCTAAGATCAAAGTAAAGCCTTTTCACTATTCCACCGTTCTCTTGACGACCTATCATGAAAGGTATTTGTGGAGCTCAAACCAAATTTCGATGATACTTTAAGATATTTGTGTAACAGAGGTGAGACAGATTTCAGCAGCGGTTGTAACGTTTTCCTGCAGTGACTGGTTAATATTACTGATTTGTAGGCCTGATAATTTTACCCAGCTAGAAACCCTGTATGTAATGCTGCTATAATATGAACATTTAAAAAAAAATAGAATATGAACATTTTTAAAGTATGTGTTTGAGCATAAGGCCAGTCATGCAGTAAGCCTTTTCGATAAAATTGCACGTGCTGTGATTCAATTGATCAATTTGACCCTGAAAAGTATTTCTGTACGATTTAAGTATTTCTGTTGCTCAGATTTCTTTTGTTTTCTTATAATTTTTAAATGATCATATCTAACTTTCAATCTCAGCAACTTGATAACCTTCAAGTCAATACTTCTGTTGCTTGTGCACCAAGTCCTGTTAAAGTTCAGTCAGATGACAATAAAGATGGGTATATTTGTATTTGTACTTTCGATAACTTCATTGCTATTTTCTCAAGTTTCTAAGCTTTGCATTAAGTTTCTCCTCAATTATCTTCGCAACCACTTTTTATTTTAGAAATTATCTACATTTAGTTAGAAATAATTTTTATTGTGGTGGAAAATATTATTCAAACTAAACTTCTCAATCAGATAAACCCCTCAAGGTTTGAATAGCCTTGATCTTTTTAAATAATTTGTTTTGAATTTTAGGAAGTGTGAATTTCACAATGAAAAACTTAGTGTTTACTGTGACACTTGCACTAAATGTATCTGTCATATGTGTGCTCTTTGGGGAGGAACGGTAAGAACTGCATATTTGTATCAACGATTATAGATCCACGATTAAAGATCCATGGCTGCAAAAGCGCCAACTTGCTATTGTATTGTAAACAAATATTAAAAAAGCGTCAACTATATTCATGTTATATCTTCATATTCGGCAAAAAATTCACTCTCAATTAAGAATATACCTGCTTTTGATTATGTTGCCATGATCATAAACAAACTAATATTATATAATTCGTGGCTGAGATTTTGCCGAGAGATTTTCTTCGGTATTCTACCTTAATGAAGATGACAAATTTAAATTTGAAATTCGACATTGTTTTTGTGGCTTCATAATTCCATTGAACTCCTACAAACGAAGCTGGCCAAAATTGCGCGCATCTTGAAAACTGTTTTGAATTCCACGCGGCCTACTCTCCCAATATAGAAATTTTTGCTCACACTTTGCAGCTCACCAATAGAGTATTAAAAAACGAAACCAAAATAAATTTTCTTTGACAGTCATTGAGGCCGACCTCGCATCTTTACATACACATACACGTGGTGTACACAATATGTTTATTGGCTGGTGAAGGAGGTCTCATGCATGAGTGGGATTATCTAAATTGTAATAAGTTTCCTACCCTAGTTTAAGGTAAATGCCACTGACCAGTGACCAGTCCTCTAGGCTGGTAGGTTGTATCTAACTTAGAATTGGCTGGAGGGTGACCGCCATCTACCTGAACCATGGCAGCCAATAGAGAAGTAGGCCCGCTATTTGAGGGTGTACCCCACTTTTGCTATAGTTGTAGGTCAGTAGGTGTTCTGATGGTGTTCTGGTAATACGCCAGGTTATGGCCAGGCCATAGTATTATAGTAGTAGACTGGTTTTCGCATTTCAGTTCTAAAAATGAAAATATGATTGTTTCACTTTATACAAAAAGTTACGCCGTACAATGCTGTTCAAAGGTAATCAAGAGCACGAAGATCTTTGGTAGTACCCGGGAAGGAAGGCAAATGATTAAAACAGTCTATATCGAAGCAGAAAAATTGCTTTTTCATTTAGCGTATTTTCTCTAGAAAAGAGTTTACAATTTTTGCAAGTATAATTTCAAATATTTGCTCCCTGAATATCTAAGGCTTTTTTCTCTAGCATTCCAAGCATGATTTCAAGCCACTTGATGAAGTTTATGAACAACATGTAACATCTATAACAGAAGAAGTATGTTTTCGTTGTTTGAGTGCTGTGCATTTCTGTTATGAATGATAATATGCATGCTAGTGAATATTGTCATTAAACAATATTGAGCATAAAATGTTTCCATAATCTCTATCATAAAGTGATTTATCAATTATTTTCTCTGATTTTATGTAATATTGTTGATTTGTTGAAGGTGGGGGCTCTCCGTAGGAGGCTAATGGAGCTGATTAGTCTAGTACAAGAAGTGGTATGGTTCAACTTCAATTTATGTGATGGTTTTAATTCTGATATTTTTCGAAATAGAGGTTGAAGGATATTAAATTCAAGTAAAATGATTATTCGATAAGCCAACTTCTTAGTAATTCTAAAGGTTTTTTAAATATAATCGTTAGATTGCTAGCATCTGAATTTTCGCTTACACTTAAAGGTGTTCTTAAGCAAAAATTTGCACTGGTGCAAATAGATTTCGCAGTTGAATGATAAAGGCGTTGTTTTAATTTTTTTTGATACCTTGTTTAATTTTTCAGTTGTCCATTCTTTTATACGATTGCCTGATGACGTCATTTTGTTTGCAAAAATTAAAGAAAGTATACAAGATTGACCATGATTTCAAAGAAAAATCTAATTAAAAAAATTTGCACACCCAAAATGCCTACTGAGCATCATATTAAGTCATGAGGCAATTCATACAACATTTATTCAGCCAAGCTTAAATATTTCCTGCAACTGTTACCTTTAAGGGATCAGGCCTCCTTAACCCTTTTGCATGGTTAAGTGAATAAATTAAGATGATGATGATAATGATTCTTGTTTTGCTGATCCCTCTTCTCGATTTCTTTAGTGCTTACAACAAAGAGTCACATCTTAAATTTCCTACCTTATATTTGCGAGCAATAATGTTTGTGGCTTATTGCTTGAGTATCTATTTATTTCAACAAAAAGTTGAAAACCTATTTACTTTTTTTTTCTACCGTGTTTTGTCCTAGGAGAAAAATGTTGATGGTGTAAGAACTGCGAAAGAAGAGGTGCGATTTTTAGCTTAATTTTCAACTAAAAATTTCAAAAAACTCAAATTTGGTAAAATCTTTGTTTAAAATCTATAAATTTTGTAAAAATGCTGGTAGAGGCTAACTGTCTTCATGATATTTTACCATTAAAGCTGGTAATTTTTGAAAGTTTAAGCTGGGTTGCGAGATGAAGGAGCTATAACAGTCATGTTTTACATTTTTAACAGCGTGTGCGCGAGATAAGAAGTGCCGTTGAACTAATGGTTGCCAGGCTAGATACACAACTAAAAAACAAGTTGTTAACATTAATGGGTAAGTAAGGCAAAAGCTGTTTACTGGCTATAATGACTAGCATTTTTGAACTTCACAACATTTAACATTGACAATACCAATTCATTAGAGGTTTCCTTTTTACCAAATCTTTTCAGAAAAAATGGTATAATGACAACAAAAATTGACTTCAACAACGTTACAATATTGTCAAATCTGTGTATCTTCTTCCTTAATTATTGATCGGAATATCTATTTTGACTCTGTGTAAAGTGTCTTAGAAAATACACATCTTCCTATCTGTATTAGGCCAGAAGAACGCTTTGACACAAGAAACTGAGCTGCTGGAGTCGCTACTTCAGGAAGTTGAGCACCAGGTAGCTATTAGTTTTTCCTATAATAAACTACATTTTATAGGTCTAGTTTTGTTTAAATGATACACAAGCTTATTCCATACGGATTTAAATATATAGGACGAATAAATGACAACACAAATTGAACCGGATTCTTTACGTTTAGCGGTGTTCCTGTTTATTCATTTTATTGTACATCTTCACTGCAAGCATCCTGCTTAGGATCCAACGAGAGTTCCTTGGTATTGTAGTTTGTTCCTATCATTACTTCATATAGAAGCTGCCTACATCTGCTATTTGTCGTTTACCTTAGGATCTATTGCGCATTCTTTATTTGTCGTATGAAAATCGTCCCATGTTGCGGCATCTGTTAATATAATTTCTAAATAATTGTAATGATTTTGAATGTTTCATGTGTTGCTAAACCTTTTTTTTGAAGCTTCATGTATCCACTAAAAGTGAATTAATCAGTAAAAGCAATGAATTGCTGCAAATGTTTGAGCAGGTGAGAAAATTTGTAGAAAAAACAATTTACCATACCTTTTTCCTTGCACCTAGTTCCGTACTTAGTTCTATGTTAGAATAGCTCTTTTCTGCCTGAATAAAGTTTTTCTGCAGTGTGCCAACCGTAGAAGAGATGTGAATGCTATTTAGGCTGCCATCTTTGACGTATTATGTTATGTATTGTAAATTAAGAGAATCTACTGACTTCATGGACTATGTTTGTAGAACTTAATCTTTTTGTCAAGGTTCATAGAAAACCGATGGCATCTTTTGTGACAGCATCAATTCCAGCTGATTTCACAAGGTACGTCACCTCAATTTAATTCATTTTCACTTAAGATCAGTTGAGTGAGCCAAAATATGACTGATCATTTATAATAATATTTATAATAATAGTTGTTGATAGTGATAAATTGGTAATAGTGCTAAAAAACTATAACAATAGCAATAATATGATATTAAAGTGTTCATGGAACTATTTACTCACAATATTTATAAGAGGTTCATATTGAAACTAATAACATCCATCCATCGCATTTACGAATATCAATTTTAATGATATTTATATATATATTTATATATATATATCGATATTATAAGGTGTATAAACTTGATGCAATGTGCCCTCCCGGCTATCACCATAGTGCCCCATAGTATGGTAGATTCTTCTTTTCTAAGAGAACTTTCGATCGGAATTTTCGGTCAAGTTTTTTATTCTAGGACAAAATCGTCACTTTTGCGTTCTCTTTCAGTGAAATTGTCCCAACGTATGATTCGAGTACATTCTGCATTTCAAACTTTAGGTAAAATATTCTTTTTATATATTCTAAGGCGTAATAAAATGCAATCTTTGAATCTTCGTAAGGATCATATTTCATTGTTTTTGTTATTGACAGTGCATAATTTAAAACTATAAATAGAACTTAATTAGTTATGCAAATTAGAATTTCAAAATGGTCGATCACAATATCAAGGAAATAAACTTTAAAGTACTGTTACAAAATAATGGACACATTATTTGTCTAATGTCCCCCAGCTTCATGCAAATTTCCTTCTGCTTGGTCTGCTTTGTCTTTAAAACCCTTTCTCCTGGCTCTGAACACCTTTCTTTGCTTTTTTGCTTTGTCAGACGACTTTCTTGAGGCACTTTTCAGACGTTTTGTATCCTGTCCAAGCATCGTTCTTCGGTGAATCTGCCAGGAACAGAGCCAATTTTCTGAGGATTGATGATCTTCTATCATAAAAGTGGCTAATGGAACTAAAAATTGTCTCCTCTATAGCTTTCTTTTCCACAAAGTACTCCTTGCTGCAGCATCTCATATCAGTTTTTTGAGACGGTTTTTTTCTGGAGACATTTCTTCAACAAATCGTCAGTAGACAAAGATTAAAACACACGCTTGGTAAAGGCAGCCATTACAAGTGGGTTTTCTTTCCATCACTAAGCTGTCTGCTTTCGGCCTTTGTAGTCATGCCCAAACCATGCCCAAACCATTCGAGAATCTGTTTTACCTCATAAGGTTTGCCCTCTATAACCTTCTTGAAAGATGCAGAGTCACCATCTCCAAGATTCAGAGTGTACTGCTATCCATTAGAAGCCACCGAGCGCTCAAATATTCTAACTGCCTCCACTGGTTTCATGGCTGCAGTACTACCCTTGTGGTTTGCCTTGCATACATGCTTAGTTTGCAACTGCAAATATTCTTGAGATCTTTTATCTTTTTTTCCCAAGATACACAGCCTTTGCAGATGTTGGAAAGGGTTTCGGAGTCAACACATTTACCAGTATCAACTAAGATGCAAAAGAAAAAACCAGGGTGATTTGGACGCCCTCGTCTTTGTCACGCGTACGACCTGGTGAAACAGCACACTCTGACTCCTGCAGACTTTCCTGCACTTCTTTGGCAGACACACTTTTCGGTCATTCCTCTGACTTTTTCCAAAGGCAACCCTTGCCCAATAACCTATCTTGCGAGCAGAAGCAGAATCTGTAAAAAGTATCTAATTCTTGAAGGCCTCAACTGCTTAACGATGGGGTCACGAAGCATTTTATTATTTGAATTGCGTTATTATCTTTCTATGTTTACAGTACTTTGCGACATAAAGGTGACCCAGTGTATAGTGACCCATTGAGTGTTAATGGTTTGAGTTGGAGACTTAAAGTTTACCCGGTGAGGAGTTATTCATTATGTTATGGAGCCATCAACTTGCTGAGATAGATCACCGTTGCTTTCTTTGTTCTGATTTGACAAGGTGGTTGATAGTTCAACCTCAAAGTGCCAGTATAACATGTTTCTCATTTTATGTCACAAGACGCTATTGATAGTCAGCTGGTCAGTGAAAGAGAAACCTGCGGTTTTTAGGATGGATCTTATCGATTTTTCTTTTTATATAGGATGGGAATGGAGTAGTACGCGGAAATTATTTGTCAGTGTTTCTAGAATTAACTGCTGGACTTCCTGAAACTTCTAAGTATGCTACCTATAATTGTGTTGATAATCTTGTTTGCTATTATGATGATGTAGATAATGAGTTGGTTTGAGTAAATGAAGTAAAGTATTTCTGTTGATAACTCCATTGCCATTCGCTGGAATCTCATAATTTTTCATTTAGATATGAATATCGAGTAGAGATGATTCATCAGTCTTGTCTAGACAGTAGTAAAAATATCGTCAGAGAATTCGGTATGCTTCTTTGGATTCATTTTTATCCATCTCATCCCCCATTTCAATAATATTTTCTTTTTTTTTACTGTGTATAGTTGAAGTTGGCACAAATAGCCTGATTTCTGAAATATGCTGAAAATTTCTTTTCTCAATCTTTTGCTTCTAGTCTGTATCATTCTATTTCATTCTGTTCTAGCCTCTGATTTTGAAGTTGGAGAATGCTGGGGCTACAATAGGTTCTTTCGTCTTGACCTGTTAGTAAGTGGTCTAGCCTTCCGTAAATGTTAGATATTGCTGATATAAATAGTTTGTTATTTGAAAACTAGTTCTGGAAAGGTTATTGAACGTGCCGTAATACTGTGCTCAGAAGCCTTGAAAATAGCAGTTATTTTGCAGTTTCTTGACACCATGACTTTCTGCAGTTTACTATAATATGTGAAATGTATGTGACATATTTTGGTTCGTAAGCAAAGTAAAAGTGTTTTCTTCTTTTACTCATTGTGCTTCGTTCCCTCGCACGCTTCGTACTTCGAATTTTGGTTGGGCCAACCTCAAGTAGTCCGAATTGGACTTCGTTAAATTTTTGAAATTTAAATAGAATTGTTACCTTTTGTTAGTCTGTTTTCAAATACTTGTTGAATTTTGTAATCCATTTTGGGATTAGGAGAGTTTAATCTTGAATTTGCATCTGTCTTATATTTTCCTTATCAGGGTAGTGAAGGGTATCTGAGTATTCAAAATGATACTCTGATACTGAGATTTCAAGTGAGAGCCCCTACCTATCATCAAAAATGCAGAGATCAACAATGGCATATTAATCAATTCGATGCCACCCAACAACACTACATACAACAGATAAACGATCTAAAGGAGAGGCTTGCTATTGAACTGTCTCGTAATCATGCAATAGCCACGTCTGCAGCTCGTGGGCATGCTTTTTCTCTTGCCTGTCCAGACTCGAGCACTGCTTCTTTGTTGGAACAAACAATTGATCCCTCGAGTGATGGCGAAATCCCACTTCGTTTCACAAAAAAGAAATCTAGTCTCCATTACCAGAGAGCATCTAAACAGAAGTCCCTTAGAAAGCCACGTCATGTTGCTGTAGATTATGAAATGCCAGCAGGTTTGAGAAATTTTTTTATACTTGTTCTGGCATGGATAACATTGACCTTGAACTGTAGTGATTTTAGATTTAGTTTTGTTGATTGTTACCTTGATTAACCTATGCTTCATGTCCATTGTGTAAGAGCAATAGCAATGGCTCGTTTGTCATTTTAGGGGAGGCTGATTTGGAGGAAAAGGACTCACCAGAAAATACAATAGATGATGATGCAATGCATGAATTATCTACCACACCGGGTCTGGAAGAATCCGACAATGATGGTCATAGTACCGAGGGTGACGATGAAGGCGGAGAAGATTCTGAACTCGAAGAACAAGTTGCAGAGGAAAATGAACTTTCCAATGCTCAAATTTACGAGGCTGCTGACGAGGAAAGTGACATCGAGATTTGTAATCAAGAAGAACCTGCCGTCGACCATGAGGCAACAAGGTTGGAAGGTAATTAGTCAGTAGCGTAGAAATTTCACTGAAGACCCAACATATATTTGATGTAGAAGATTTGGCAAGTCTTCAATTTTGATATTTTGACATGTATTTGATGATTTTCAGAATTGAATTTGCATGACGTACATGAACTTGATCGTGCTGTCATGAATGACGTAGATGAAAAGGTGCGAAAACAAGAAAGAGAATCTGAATCTTGGAGATTAGACGATATGCAGCGTGAAATCGCAGAGTCAGATAATGTTTCTGATTTAGGTGCAACTTCGTTAGGATTTCACATGGGATGCGTGGATCAAGATGAAAGAGCATTGCTCGATCTGCTGGAAATGGACGGAAGGTCAAATTTCGAAAGCTTACTGCATAAAGATTTCCTTACTTTGCCGTCATTTATAAATACTGCAAGACTTACCCAGGCCTTTTCAACCAGGTCCCAGGACTTGAATAGAAATACTGGAGAATTTTTAAGACCATTCTTAGATGACGAATCGATTGTTGGAGAACTCGATGACTCAAAGAGTGTTCTTGTCGCTGATAACGGAAGCGAATTGAACAAACAAGCAGCTGAAAAGTGTCAACGAGGAACATTAGAAACTTTAAAGAAGGCTGTTACAGGTTTGTATCTTTTCTCTGCTAAACATGCATACATCAAGTTTATTGCTGTTTAATAATTCACATGGGCTTGTTTGCTTATTTTTATTTACTACGTGTAGCAGCAGGTGGTTCAGCTTACTTGGTTTACACACGTTTGTAATCACATCTTGTCTCGTCCTATCAGAGCAAAAGACTCTTTAATACTTTAATTTGAGGAAAGGATCCTGCATTATTATATGATCCTATAGGGATTGCAAAAGTGTTTTCGTGCACTGCTAAATTGCTAGCATTTGGATCTGCAACGCGACGAGGTACACGATCTCTCTTTAATTTACCTATTGTATTTTATTCCTGCAGAGGCACTTAATAGGCCGTTACGAACTTTGCAACAACGCTCGTTTGAAAAAGCGCATATTCACTGTGTCTCAGATAAAAGGAAAGCAATCATACCCACCCTTCAAGGTTAGCGATAAATCTCCATTAAAATAAATTTACGTTTTAGATATTATTTAGATCTAAAATGGATGTAGCTATCTAAAAACTTCGTATATGAGCCTTTGCTGAACGCGTCGTTTAGCCTAAAAATCGATAACGGCATAAAAATATACTTGTTATGAACTAATGCAGAGAGGCTGTATATAAAGTCTCTCTTCAAACCATACTTTGGACATATGAGGCTTTTAAGTATGTTATTTTCTATGCAAGACAAGTAATGTCATTGTGACAGCCTATCATTATTTTTATCACTATGCAGCCTACTCTGAAGTGGACTTAGCATCGCCATATAACAAGCATTCTGCCATTGCCTCTTGGTTTGAATCGGATTCAATGGTACCGGAGTTTGAAACCAAAAATTCAAACAACATGTAAGACCTTTTTTATTACTAATGAAAATTCAATATTGTTTTTCAAAGTCTGTCTCTGTAAACTTGAAATGACTTAAAAACAAGATGGAATGAAACCCTCCATACAACCCTCCAAAATGGATAAATGATTAAATATGTAAATTAACATGAAGAAAGCTCATACTTGAAAGTTTTCAAAACGATGTTGCAATGTATGATATTTACTTTTGGGTTTAAGTGAGTTAATCCCTTCTATAGGCTCGACTTAACCTTCAGGAAAATATGGTTGGGCCATACTGTGTTCCAGCCTATCAGTTTGCCTGAGAAGTTGATAGAATTAAGGACCGTGATTGAGACAGGGAAAACCAACACACTGGATTTCCCCGCCCAACCAAAGCTGAGACACCTGTCAATATGCCAAAGAGAAAAGGCGACTGAGAAGGGGAAGAAAAGGACGCAGAAGGGAAAAAAGGTCGGCAGAAGCTTTCAAAATAGGGACAGGACAGTGGGGAATAACACTTAGGTAAAATCCCCAACTACTGCAAAACTTGTTTGCCCATAATGTGCATTCCACACTGCACGTACTTGGGTCTCTAAGATTAGCACACCTCAAAATCAGACGATGGAGCTGACAGCCCTAAACCAATGAGAAAAATCAACTGGTTCTGATACAAGCCAGAAAACCTATTATGTGATTATCTAGGATTAACTTATTAATCCCCATAATTACACGAAAATGTAAATTGATTGATTTGACATATCCGAGTGTGCTGAATGCAAAAATTGACATTAAGCTTTGTGTGTTATTATAGTTTTGATGTCGAATTTTGCATCAGAAATAATTGAATCCTACCATTCCAACTACGAGATCGTAGTCGAGGAACTAACCCTTTGAGCGAATTGTCAGTAAAATTTTGCTGCGTGACGCACCTACAATGTGAACAGCAAAGCTCAATAATACATCGCCAGCAAGATGACGACAAAGCAGAAATGGCTGTAAACGCAATTTTGACAGCTTTTATTTTGATATACTGTAACTATTGTTCCATTTCTGATCATCTACAGTGTTGGTTCCCCGTCTAGGCATCTAAAGCAAATCATGGAGAATAATGTGTATAACATATTGTAAAACACCATAGATTCGCGATCTGTCTGAACAGGGACAGTTTCATCAACCTTGTCAATAACGAAGAGAACAACATGTTCGGAATTTATCATGTTTTTTGTGAACCTCCTCCTACTACTACTACTACTACTACTACTACTACTACTTCTACTACTACTACTACTACTACTACTACTACTACTACTACT
>WUAR02027904.1:0-10195 GCA_015164055.2 Chrysaora achlyos
ATCTCCAGTAATTGCCACAGCATTCAAGCCAAAAGATTCCAGGTAATCAACCTGATCTAACATTAGAGATTTCAGTGTCCATATTATCAAAATAATGCAGGTAAAAAGATCCACATCCAATATGTAGTCAGCTATTTTCGGAATCGATTGAAAACTGATGATTATCCATATCCAGTGGGGACACTGACTGAAGTAAACGTTCTGTCCTTAGAAAAATCTTCGTAGAATCGGCTCTTGGTCGTTGTAGATGTTCTTAACCCTATATATGTTTCACCATGTCTAATCCCTTCTGAAACGCAGTTTCATTCCAAGCCTTCAAGTCCTGAAGACAGGGAAACCTGATCCCTCAAACTAACAAAGACTGTATGTCCCTCCATGTTGTTTTTACAAAAATAGTTGTTACAAGGGCATGAAGCACGTGATAAATTTGTCTGTTTTTTATTGGGTCCCTAAAATCATGGACCAGATACTGATTGGCTAAGAGACGATGGTTGGACAAAGGGGAGAACTATTGTGAAATCTTGCAGAACTCAAAATTGGCCGCTAATTCGCAGACTTTACTTGATCCTATTGTAGTAAAGTCTGCACGCAGGCTACAAGGAGATTAGCTGTGGCATTTGGCGAGAGAAAATGAATGCCTTCGGGCCACCAAGTTGAGCAAATAATGTGCCAAATTTTTCTTTTTGTGATTTCTGTATTCCTCCTCTCCTCGTGTCTCGTGAAAACGTCAACACTATCACTTTTCTCACTTTCTCGAAATGGCAGATCTAAGAGCTTTGAAAGAGTTGCTTAATCGAGAAGATATCGACGAAATTAACGACCTAAAAATCTCTCTTAGCAAACATTTGGAAGCTATTAGTATAATAGACGATGAAACCGTTGCTAGCCTTGTACAGGATAATTTAGCTATGTCGCTTATCCCAATGGAACAATTTGCCTTGACAACCCAAGAGGTCGTACATGCAATGGGGTAGGTTGAGATTGAATGCTATTAATCTTCAAGGTTAACATGTGTTTTCAACAATAGCCTAGGTATTTTTGGACTAACATGTGAAATAGGCTCATTTGAGACTAGGCCTAGGTTAGGCTTGAAGATATCCCTAATATCTCAGTATTTTAGCGCTCTTTCAAATTTGAATGGTTTATCCTAATTTTTTAAAAATACTGTTCAACATTTGTTCAATAATTTTGAAAGGAATATAATAGGCCTATAATAAAGGTCAGAAGTGAACAGGTCAACAGGTCAAAGTCAAAGATCTGTATTATGTGTTTTCATAGTTTTTGTAATAAAATCGAACTTGATATTGTTCTAGGGTTTATTTTCTCTTTATCAACAATATCATAAGTATTACCCTTACATTTTACTAAGCATGGTTCTCCTATTCACACAAACCTTTCTAAACTATTTTTACATAGAGTAAATTGTTACTGTCTATATGTTTAGGACTAAGGACGATAGAAACTGCTTGTATAATGGATGTTCGGTTGCAGTTCAGGGGTGTGAGGATATTTCTTATATTTGAAGGGCTCTTACTTCTTTTGAAATGTTTGCTAATGCTAAACATAATGCAAACCACCCATATTTCTATGATGTTTGGTTTAAGGAAGAAGCTCAAACTGGCTTAAAACATACTTCTTTTATGATGGTCTTGTCTGACGAATCTTCTCTTCCTTTTTCAATTGGAGAGTGCACACCAGATAAGAGTGTTGTGAAGGAAGCTATCTTGAATTCACGAAATAAATCTTGGAGCTCGTTTATTTGCATGATGGCACTGTGTGACGTTTTAGGTGCTTCCATAGTATCTCATTATCCTTCAACTGGTGATAGATACACTGAAGTTTTACTGAATGTTGAGTTGTATCCCAGGTCAAAAATAGCCAAATTTGTTATACTCTTGCTGTGGTCACGCTCTGGAGATCTTGACAGATGACCTGGTATTCGTCACCATCCCAATCATTTTGTTCCTCTTTTTGTTATTACTAATACAAAGAAACCTAAATTAATGAAGTCAAAGCTCAACTTTAATGTCATTAATGAAAAAGGATCTGTTCCTTGTCCGCCATCCAAAAATATTTTGTCAAATCAAAAACAAGGCCACTTAGGTTTTGCTTCAGATAACTGCTAAAGTGAGCAGTATTAAGATATAACTATATAGACAAGCTTAGTGATATTAATGAGTTCGAGAAATATGAAGTCATGCTCAATGTTTGGCAGCCTCCAGTTGAATTCTCTTTTCCAACTAACCTACAAGGTAACAGGAATTGTAAATTTGTTTATAGTTGGCTTTCTTCCTACTCTTAGCTAGTTTATCCGAAAACCCTTGATGGTGCTTTCTGTCTTCCCTGTGTCTTGTTTGGGAGAAGAATTGGTACAAATAGTTGTAAGCTAAATCGCTTATTCAAAAGCCCTTTCAACTCTTGGGCAACTGCACAGAAAGTTTTTGATGACCATGCAAAAATTAAAGTGTCCATCAGACAGCTATAGCAACCATGCTTCAATTTAAACAAGTGATGGAGAATGATATCAAGCCTATAGAAGAAATATTTGCTAATGTTTTACAGACCAGAATAAAGAACAACCAGGAAAAATTAAAACCAATGATCTAAACTGTTATATTTTGCGGAAGGCAGAACCTTCCTCTTTGTGGCCTTCGTGAAGATGCCAAATATGCCAGGAAATTTTCAAGCACTTTTAGATTTTAGAATAGATAGTGGTGATGAAATTTTAAGGAATCATTTTCAATCTGCAAGTGGAAATGCAACCTATCGGTCAAAGACCATTCAAAACGAAATAATTCAATGCTGGGCAAGGCTATCACTGAGCGAATTGTACAGGAAATAAAAGCATCAAAATTCTTTTCAGTAATGGCAGATGAAGCTAAAGATTGTTCCAATAAGGAACAAATGCCTCTCGTTATTTGATATGTTTATGGCAATGCAGTAAAGGAATGTATGTTAAGTTTTTGCTCTGTGATCCAGGTCTAACTGGTTTGGCTCTGCCTGAAAAGATTAAATGAGCAGTTTGTGGTTGGACATGGAGGATGGCAGGGGCCAGTGTTATGACAGTGCTGGTAGCATGGTTGGTAAATGCAAGGGGGCAGCTAGTCGCATACTACGTAACTATGAGAAAGCAATATATACACAATGTGCATCTCATCGCCTTAATCTTTGTGTTGCTGCTTCATGTAAATTGCAGCCAGAAAAAAAATGATATGATGGACAATGTTCGTGTTATTTTAGATTTCTTTAACAATTCCCCACAGCGTTAACTACTTCTTGAGGAAATGATGAAGGAAAATTTGCAGCAAGCTCATAAGAAATTAATAAATGTTTGTCGTATTCAGTGGGTTTTAAAACTAGATGGTCTAGATAGGTTTCTGGGAATGTTTACTGCCATCACAGAAGCTCTTCTAACTATTTCTGATAATGAAGATCACTCGTGTAATAACAGCACTGCCACTCCATGTGCCATCACCTCTGTTTACCAAGATTTCAAATTTATATTCCCTTTTGTTATCACTCGTCATTGCTTGGCCTTCACGAGACCTGCCACTGTTAAACTCCAATCTTCTCAGTTGGAAATGGCTCAAGCATTTTGGGAGATCGGCCTTTTAACTGATTCACTAGCTAAAGTTTGAAAGGACATCGATAGTCAGCACCTACAATGGTACACAGAGGCATATGAAATAGCAAGATATATATAAGCCACTGTCAAGGCACCTAAAATATGCTGGAGCCAGAAAAACTGCACTAATACACCAGCTTATACAGTTGAAGGCTATTACCTCCTCTATCTGTCAATTCCATTCATGGACCATCTTCTTAGCGAGCTCAACATGCGCTTCTCTAAGCAGAACTTAACTGCTATGAAGGGATTTTCTATTATACCATCGTTTAGGGCAAGCCATCCCACAAGTGAAGATTCAAGTAGAACCGTTGAAGTAGCCAGCTGGAAATCGGTCTTTTTATCATGCTGTGATGCTTACAAAGATGACCTACCAAACCAAAATATGTTATCCTCAGAGCTGGTCATGTGGGAGACTTTTTGGATTGATAGTGGTCCAACTAAATTACCAGATAGCATCGGTGAAACATTAAAAATTGTGATGAAACAACTTTTCCCGATATTTCCACAGCATTAAAACTTTTGGCTGTATTTCCTGTTACATCTTGTTCCTGTGGAAGGTCAGTCTGTAATTCGACGAATAAAAACGTACCCAAGAAGTACAATGTCCCAAGAACATCTGTTATCCAGAGCCAGAGTTATATCTTGTATCTCTTTTATCCTAAGAATGTTGTTAAGCCAGAGCGATATCTTGTACCATTGTTATCCAAAGACACAGCCATGTCTTGTGTCTTTGTTGGCCAGAGCCTTTAAGTTAGTTGAATGATATAAGACTATCCCTACACTCCTCGCTGGTTGAAGAGTTCATACGAACAAAGAAAATGTTAGCTATTCTGCAGTTCATGCAATTTTTACACTGGTATCTATGTTCTATAGAGTACTCATTAAGATTTAGTTCTTTTATAATTTGATGAATGTTTGAATTTAATGCAAGTAATGAATTTACATTTATACAAGATGGGTATACATGTTTTATCACAATTAGTGTTGATATAGCAAGAATTGTGCAACTTTTTATATTTGTTTCCATGGCAAATGTTTCCCCAGAGGACATTGCCCCATCATATATATTATTTTCAAACTCGTAGTGGACTTTACTCAACCTGGTGAAGGGCGTCTTCCAAGCTCTAAAAGGGTGTGGCTCAAAAAATCTCAGGGGGCCCCTTTAAACTCCTTTGCCAATAGTCAGATTATTTCCTGCATCCGCCAATGCTTGATGTTGATGGTAATACCTCAGGACTGGTCCCCACACTTGGTGTGAATTGCTAAAGACTATATCCGTCAGTGGACATTCCAGTTACACCACCACCCTTCACAGAACTAGGCAGAAAGACAAAATTCCTGTCTTGGGCTATGTACTATGTACTGTATCTGGGGCTATGTATGGTCATGGACTGTGTACTGGACAACAATTTGCCATACAGCCATACATTAAAAAATACTATGCCAGCCCCCATCCCCAGTTCGTATTGAGGGTACGAAACTATGAAAAATAACAAAATTCAAGTAATCTTCACAAGGTGAGATAAACGAAATAGAAAATAATGATTACCTGGCAGTAAATTCTTTGCGTTGAAGCTATTGAAATAGATTCTTTTGCTATGGATGAGCTGCAGCTTCTTTTAACGATATCTTTAGTGCCTGCTTTCTTTTATCATGTCCACTCTTATGCTTAAAGGCACTTTCATTCTTCTTACCCTGGTTCTCCATTGCAGATTGCGTCATAGACACAGAAATAATTGAGCTTTTAGTAAATTATAGCTTCAGGAAATTACTGATGAGTAATATTATTGTGAAAACCTCACCGAGGCTGTGGAGGCTTGAGTCAAGAAGAAAAAACTTTCTATTGCGTTTTTCTGTATATTCGACAACCAGGAAATCAACCAACTAAAAGGCCTATGTAAATGTTTTTATATACAAGATGCAGATCCTAAAAATAATATAACATACGTAAATGCAAATGAGGTTAACCACAAAAAAGAAAAGGGCTAGGCTGGGAAAAAGATGACGAACCTAGCATACCTAAATGTGAAGCAGCTTAAAAAAAAAATTACGGAAATGCAATGTGATGCTGGGTATGACGTAAGGGGATGTTTATAATTAGACGCGTGAGTATGAGCAATGAGGAACTAGCGAATGAATAGTGTGAGAAGAAAAATGCTAAAAACCAAATGGCCTAAAATATAAGATAAGTCCTTCATCTCTGCAGACGGTTTCAAAATATTTTTCCACAACTTGTCTGAAATTTGAATTATCTTATGAAAGAAAACAATTCTGGTTTTCCTCTAATTAAACATTATTAAAGATCGATCATTGTGGGCCCCTGTTTATGACTGTGATCATTTAATTTATGTAAATTATGTTCTCCAAGGGGCCCGTATTTTTTTTGGTTTTCATAGCAGTGGGCTCGGGTGGTCATCGCCGCTTTGCCACCCGAACCAGACTGCCCCTGATCTCATGGTTGTTCTTGCTTAGCATGTAAAGTAAAAATTATCTCCCTCCCTCCCACCCCTTTGGGTGATAGACCACCCCTTGAGGGTGGATGTTACTTATTTTAGCTAGTCAAAGATATCTGGGTATCCATTTCAGCGGCCTGGCAATCGGAACAGATATTTATAGTGCTAAGTGCAGCATAGAAACAGTACATTATTTAGGCCAGTGAGTTCTTTCCTTGGACGCAGGGGGTAAAATATAGTTAATAATGAATGAAAGAATACATATACAATGAAAGTATGAATAAGGTCGGAAGAGAAATTTAATGAAAGAATGTAATAAAGAATGTGAGTTAATGATTGGGTTGTTAGTTATATGTTAGTGTAGTTATGATATGAATTCGCCAGATACCACTCCATGCCGCCAATGTTTTGTGCTATCTTCGCGTTTCTTTCTGCACACTATTTTACGTATGCTACACTTATGCTAAGGGGCATTTATTGGCTTCTACAGAGTAAAGTATCTTTTTGAATCAATGTTCCATTGTAAAACATCTTTGGACAACAAAGTTTGACTGGTAACAGAATCGATTTCTAAAAAATTAAGATTAACTAAAACAAGATATTATTTCATTTTAATCTATCCAATAAATTGTGATAATTGTCACACGGGAACAATTTCTAGAACATTTTTCAATATCTGTCAACTTACTGCAATCTAGAACATGCATATTGCTCTCAAAACTAGCTGTACAATAATGTAAATTATATTAGAATAATAATGCATAGTAATTAAGGGTGCCTACCATATGTAAGATTATGAGGTTGTTCAGGAATCACTTGGCCACTGGTCTGCACGCATTGTAGTGCAGCTGTTTTTAAGTATGTACAATTGTCAAACTGCAAAATAAGATGCTTGTGGTCCCATATTTTAAGAAATAAACATTTTTACACTGGGATTCTTATTGCTGAAATTTTAATCTGGATGGAGTTTTGTTAACCGAACCTAAAGAAACAGACTCGGAAACAGACTCGGAAACAGACTCAGAAAAATTGAAACCTACTGCCCATTTAATTGTTCTTTAAGGCAAGAACAGTTTTTATCTCATTTTATAGTACTTGTAAGGTCAAAACCTAACTTTTATGCTTTTTTACGATTTCTTGCAACTTTTTTTAGCACCCAAAGTTGCCATTTTGCAGTTTTTTTGTTCTAGGCATGATCAAATCGTGCTGCCAGTGACATAGTAGTGTTGTGACTGGGAGCAATGTATGGAGTGCCTGAGTCAAAATGTACAGCAACGGATCATCACTATGGCACAGGCAAGGCGTACAGTACAACATCAAGAAGGATTGAGCAATCAAACAATTGAATAAAAGTGTAAAAGAAGAGAACTGATTTAACTTATTGGTACAGGATATTGATCACAGCAAGATTTTAAAACCAGCCTGAATATAATTTTGCAACAACTTAGTGAAGGGATAGGCCTAAATGACCGCATGGAATGGCCAGACAGCATAGCTCAATATGGTTTATTTATTATGATAGTCATAGGTAAGACTGGTAAGTACTACTTATTGAGAATTTCTTGCCAAATTTAGTACAATTACAAGTTTACATCCAAGTTATAAATTTCAATAGTATAAATTGGAAAAATCTCTAGACAGGGTTAGGCTGCTTGTCTAAACTGACTGTGGATCTTGTTTCATGAGAAATCTGTTATTCACAAGAATAACAAATTTCCTTACGGGTTTATTTGATTTATAACATTGAAAAAAGCTTACATTAATTGACAAAAATCATTTTTGATCTTAGACCATCTGGTGTTTCTTGATTCTGCTTTTTGTTCAACCAACAAGAAGAACTGAAGATTCCTGAAAAACGAATACAAATATGTTTCTACAGTTTTAGCTTGGCCTGCAAGATCATTGTATGTATGGTTTTAAATGTATCATAATAAATAGTCCAGATATGTTGGGCCATATTTTTGCAATGTATAATAATTATTTTCATCAAATTTCCTCTTCTTTTTTTGCTGTTTTGAGAGCTCCAGATTTTGGACAGGTCATAGGTTTTTAAATCAAACAAACAAGCAAATTAATGTAGGCTAGATACTTGAAAAATATATAGGCTGTTAAAGAACTAGAGAGATACAATTATAAGGAAACAAGGAAAGAAGCTATTTAGTTTCCTCTTTCAAAAGAATGATTCTAGATGAACTGTAATCTAAATAGCAAAGCAATGCAATGTTGAAAATCTCCCAAGCTGTTCGCAACACATCTTGTAGCCTAGAAATTTTTTAAAAAATTCGTAAAAAATATTCTGAGCATTTTCAAAAAAAAAAAATTTTCATGTGATATCAAGAATGCTGTGATTCAAGAACTACGCACAGCAAAATTATAAACGACAGCCACAATGTCATTTCCCCAGTGACCTCAAAAAACATGGAAACTGCATTATTTTTTTACAAATCCAATTGATTAACCTTCATAGGACTGGACTGGAATGCTATCCGTATTTATAACCTGCTTCTTTAGGCTTTCATAATTTTGTTTTTTTTTGTTTATTTTGCTGCAGTCTGCTACCAAAGAAAGAAATGTCTTATGCCTTGGTCCTCTCACTCCCTGTAGAAATAAAACAAGCAGATACCTATATATTTATACCTAAACTGCTAGGGGTTAGGGTTTTAGGACCACATCACTTAAATGTTTTATACTTAAAACATGATTTAGAAGGTAACCTAAGATATCAAAATAAGGCTGCTGTACCATATCTGTTTTGAAAATGGTAATTAAGGACCACCTTCTCTAGACCAAGGCTATTATATGTTTAATCAAAATTCATCAACCAGGAAACTCAAAGTCAAACTGAAAACTTTTTTCAGCATCAAATTAATTACAGGTTACATTATATTAGTTTTTTACAATACAATCATCAATTTTAAGATGTAAGTTACAAAAAAAGAAACAACAACAAAGACACTACTAAATCAGCAGATCAACATGGAAAACAAGAAAATAAAAATAAGAATAAATAAAAAATAGTAAATAAACAAATTAAAACATAGTTTCCAGCACTTGTACATTTTATTACAAAGTTAATAAGGCTTGAATTCCAAGAATATGTATGATTGAATGTCCTCTAAGGGGTAACGTTTCATGTAACTTTTGAAAGAAGTATTACTTTGTTTTTTTTCCAAATCCAGTGGCAAAGAGTTCTTGTTTAGCCATCACTCTATTAAAATGCTTGAATGATTATTAAGAAAATCGCACCCAAATCATGCAGAAACCTAATGTGATAATAACAATAATAATTATCGAATGTTTCAACAGAATAGCCTATCAGTACAAGATATACTGTTATCACTAGCGTCTTGATACTTAAGCATATATTTAAAAGTAAACGATCCAAGAAAAAGTTGCATGTGTCCAATCCAATCACATCCAAAGACAAAATATGATTCACATCAAAAAATAATTTTGCCAGATAATAAAAACCTTTGCGATCACATTCTTTTTTCAATTGAGGCAACTGAAGGAGATGTTGGTTGTTTCTATTATTCTTTCCATGAGCATTTATTTAACAAAACCATTTTATTGCACTGCAAACATTTCCTTGTATGGAACCAAAAACCAAATTAGACTTCTTTTACACGCCTGCATTGATACTAGGCACACACAAACTGGCATATACAACCCCATTGCTTTTACCTTTTGCCCGGAATTACTGGTGACTCTCCTCACTCTCACACGGCAAGTTTGACCTGGGTGGGAATCGAACCCACAACTTGTGAATTGCCAGTCCGACTCGCTCACCACTCGGCCATTCTCACCTAGAATGTTCAAGTATCTGGAATATTTTAGAATGTTCAAATTTTCATGAATTGAATTGTAATCATCAACAATCGCTAAAGAATTTAATAATTTGCTGTTTCAATGGAATGATATTGAATAGCTTAGTGTAGATTTCCGATGACGAATAAATTGCTGCTAATCTCTTTTGACAGATTGCTTTGTGTCAACAGTCCTGTTAAAAAAGCCGGCGTGTTGTTGGCCCTGGTTTCTGAATGGCCACGCTATTAGTTTTAAGATTCTAATAACGTGTTCTCCTAAATCCTTTGTAATTGTGTCAACGACATGA
>WUAR02028015.1:0-10193 GCA_015164055.2 Chrysaora achlyos
TTTTTCAGAATGTGGTGTAAAATGCCACGAGAAATGCAAAGAACTCTTGAACGCTGACTGTTTACAAAGTAAGTTACACGCTTGGGTCACTGGCGAATTCTAACTTGTTTATTGAATAGAATTGTTGGATGTTGAAGCTACAACGTACCATCTTAAATGCAACATGCACAAAAGTTTGGAACCTCATTCTGATGTCCAGTGGCCTAAATGTCAGCTCAAAACACGATTACACGATACAGAGGGGGCTTCTTTGGGCACCAGAACCCTAAAACCCGGATAAAAAAGGCCGAAACTTTTTTAGAATTTCCAACCTTGAAAACCAGCATAAACCATCAACTATAAGATTATTAAAACCCGAAAGCCGCCAGGTTTTAAACATGGTTCCTGTAACCAAAGTACCAAAGGCGTCTAAACCCGCAACCCGTGTAAGCCCAAAGCCTGATGTATCAATGTTTAGCTATTTCTGATGCCAGAGCCAAAACAACATTTAAGGCAAGAGTTATACGATTCTGTTTCGGGTCAAATACTTTTTTCTAAGTGGGATCGATAAAACTTTATGCCAAAGCTTAATTGTGGCGTCATATTTCTGGTGACGTCATCAAATTGTTAATTTCTTCATAATGTACAATTTTTATAATATTGAAAATGTATGTTGAAGCCCAATTCAAACACGTTTTTTTAGGCCGTTTGAATATGCTTGGGTAAATTTCTGCAATTATAGTTGTCAAAGTGTCAGCTTGTGACGTCATCATAACGTTGACTGAAGTCTTCCGTAATTAGGCCAGTTTCTTTGCTAGGCGATTATGAGACGTAGTTTGAGCGGGATATGATAAATCGGTGTAGTAAGTCTGGAATAGGACAACAATGGTCAGAAAATGTCGAGCCTGAGTGGTTTCCATTTTATTAGAGGTTTCACGGTTAATAAAATGAGTTTATCTGTTTTTTGTGCACAGGAGCGGTTGAAAAGTCTTCGAAACATGGCAGTGACGAAAAGTCGCAGGCGATTCTAAGTCACATAAAGACAAAAATGGAGAAAAGAGTTTTTGAAAAGAATGAAATATTCGACCTGATCAGGTAAAGTTGAATCTGGTTTCGATATAGACGCAAGGATCGCCAGTGACGCAAGAATCATAAAAATTTGCGACTTGCAATCCTTGCGTCTTAACGGAAACTACTTTTTCAAATCTGTTGCAATCGTTCCGACACTGGTGATTCTTGCGTACTCATTTGATGGGACGCTTAAAAACTGGTATTCGTAAGTATGAAGGCAGACAAGAGACCAGAACCCGAAAACCTGGATTAAAAATAGCGAAAACAGGAAAGCCGCCACGTTTTTTACATGATTCCCGCAACCCGAGCACCAAAAACCGTCTAATCCTACAGCCTGTGTCAGCCCAAAACCCCAATCTTTCACCTGATTGATGGTTCTGATATTGCCTTGTATTAGAGTCAATGTGCGGGAGCTCTATTGCAACGAATTATAATAGGGGACATACTTCCTTTAAACCTTTTTATAACTATTAAACTTAATTCTATCAGGGAAGTTTTTGCTGTGGACGACCCTGAAGATCACGAGGGTTTTATGGAGGCCGCAAAACAAAATATTTTGGACAGAACATCGGTTTGGAATGCCAGAATATTCATTACAGGTAACCAAGTTATATTTTATTAATCATGCTATATAAGTTAAATTGTAAGTCCTATTTCCACTGCAGAAATTAACCCGGCTCGAATCGAGTTAGTTTGTTTTCTAGCGGAAATGGGGCTCACACCGAATTAAGCTAACCTCTCCTTTAGAATGCATCAAATCAACAACGAACAAGACCATCCATGAATTAAAGTGGACCAATCACTTTTGGGGAATCGCGTTCATTTGAAGAGCTTTAATAGTAAGTAAGGATGACATTTACAAAGGGTCAATATCTTTTGTCATTTTTGAGTTATGAACGTGTGAAGGAAATGATCGATGACGTCATAGCAGGAACCTATCTAAAGGCACAGACCATGGTATGAGTAATAATTGTACCATATCTTCAGAATCGAGCCCCCAGGTTAGCTTTGAAAGTGGTTCATGGGTGCCTTCTGACAATTGATGTACAATTTGAATCTTTAAATTTTTAAGCTAATGCCAGGCTTCGTCCAAGGTCCTTATTTTGTTTTATTCTTGGGTCTGTGACTTTATACAGGTTTCTGCTATGTCATCATAAATCCCTTCCCACGGCCATAACTCATTAACGACAAAAGATATTATAAGTTTTGTAAACGTCGTCCTTACTTACTATCAAGGCTCTTTTCATAAATGTGAACTCACAAAACGCGATAGGTCCACAAGTCTGTGGCGTTTGATCGGAACGTATGGCGTGAGCTGAACCTGACGGTCGCATGTATATGTGGCGGTCACCCGACGTCGTATCGCGTTGTGGCGGGATCTGAAGAAGATGCGTCAAGTTTTTATAGGATTCTCCCTGGGTTCATTTCTGTTTACTTGGAATGCAGAGTCGCTAGCACCGTATTCCAAACCTGTTGTCAAAGAGTATGGAGAGAAATCGCCAGCTTTCTGTAATTCAAGGCAAATACGAAAAGATGTGGTCACATCGAGAGGAAATTTCACTTCTTGGATTTGGGTTAGGGATATGGTTATGGATTAGGGTTGGTGTTTAGGTTAAAGTGAAGGCTATGGTTAAGGCTAGGGTTTGAAATTGTACAAGACAACCAAGTGCACCAATTCAAAAGTTTACTTTTCACTGGCATATCAATTTTCCCAACAAACCTAAAAGCGTATTCCTGGGATGGCATGTCCCTTTTATCTTTTGCCCCATTTTCGTCAACTTTCCTGCGCTTGTCGTGGTTTTAAGCATGTAATAAAGTGTGGTCTCACTTGTCAAACGGTGGCTGTAGTTGCTTTTGATTTGCCAAATGTAAATTGTTCACGCAAAGCTTTTAAAGTTGGTATTTAACTTTCGCTCTCTCTAGTTGTCAGCGCTCAGGGACTCATTGCAAAGGACAAGACTGGTATTTTTATGCTTATTTTTTACTTTATATTTAACAGGTTTAAATCCTCTTTCCAAAATAATTAATTCTTCCGTTATTGCCTTATGACGTCCACAACTTTAACTTCTTTCTTCCCATGGCCATAATAAACTGTTTTTTTTATATTTGTTTGTAAATGCCTGAGGGAGTGGGTCATTTGAATATATACAATCCTTTTCGCCATTTGTGGCGTTTGTTGACAGAGACATTGCCAAAAAGTGGATGCCGAGGATAAAGTCGCCGTTTATGGGACATTTCATGCCTGTCTGTTATGTTTTAGGTACGAGCGACCCCTACGTCACTGTTCAAATTGGCAAGGTGAAAAAACGAACTGCAACGATATCGAAAAATTTAAACCCTGTTTGGAGTAAAACTTTCCAATTGTAAGTTTCCTTAAATACTTTATTGCGATTTTTATCTAAAGCTGGTTTCCACTCGGCGGATATTTCCGCGCGCAGCGGAGCGGCTATTATTGAATTTGCTGTAGTAGTCGAGTAATTGTGAAACTCTAATCGTGGAATATTGATGTGATGTGTCAAAACTTTCGAGCGATTTGATTTGTTGGCGACATCTGTTGCGGAAGAAAAGTCAATACTTTCCAAAACGTGCGTAGCGGAGCGACTTGACGTGACTATTGTTAGAAATAAACAATAAAAATACAATAGCTGCTCCGCTATGCGCGGAAATATCCGCCTAGGAAAACCAGCTTAAAGTAAGTAAGTTGATCGACCGTGATCGGAGGCGACCCGAAGGCTCCTCTCCCGTTCGCCGCTACCCTTACAGGTAGGGGTGGGAGCGACTCCTTTCCCTGGTTCAAGAAACACTTCTCTATTCTTTATAGAGAGGTGTTCTTCTTTATAGTCTTCCGCCACGTGTTGTATTTTCAAATGCTTTTTGCAATTATCTCTTCTTTAGCTACGATGTGACAAAATAAAAACTAGATGAACCGCATTGGAACCATTGAAATCAACACTTTTTATTTTTACGTTCCAACTCAAAATTCAACTTTTCAATCCTAGTATTTGTGTATTCCTAACGGGATTCGCGCACTAACTAACTGTTTGTTACTGCTAGTTTTAATGATAAATACATAACAATACATAACTTCACCCAATACATATCTTCATCCAAAAGCAATACACAATACATAACAATACTCTATACATAACAATACACAATACATAGCAATGCACTTTACGTAATGTATTTTGAATATGCTGTAGCTATTTGTAGTAAAGCTTTTATTCACTATTTTTCTTGTTTTAGCGAATGCCACAATTCATCTGACAGAATCAAAGTTAGAGTTTGGTAGGTTATTCTTTACCTATTAGTACAATTATCATTATTATATCAGAGTAAAATGTAAATTGATGCTTCATCAGAGGCGTAATGGAGCAGTGGCACCCGTTGCTCTAGATAAATTCGGATCATACTGTATCTTCTAATCCCACCTCTTTACCTTCTAATGCCACCCCTATTTCTTCTGTATCTTCTAATGCCAGCCCTGTATCTTGTAATCCCACCCCTTTACCTTCTAATGCCACCCCTGTATCTTCTAATGCCACCCCTTTATCTTCTAATACCAGCCCTGTATCTTCTAATGTCAGTCCTGTATCTTCTAATGCCACCCCTATTTCTTCTGTATCTTCTAGTGCCAGCCCTGTTTCTTCTAATACCAGCCCTGTATCTTCTAATGCCACCCCTATTTCTTCTGTATCTTCTGGTGCCAGCCCTGTTTCTTCTAATACCAGCCCTGTATCTTCTAATGCCACCCTTTATCTTCCAATACCAGCCCTGTATCTTCTAATGTCACCCCTTTCTCTTCTTATGCCACCCCTATTTCTTCTGTATCTTCTAATGCCAAATACAATTAATGTAATTAAATTACAATGTATATGATTAAAAGGTGCCCTTGAAGTTTTTGAAAAGCTTAAATTTAAAGATTTAGAATTACCAAATCTTAAGGTTGGATAATGTTGGTATAAATCTCTCTTTAAAATTCACAAGGACGTTGCCTGCATAATATAATGTGAAAGCCCATTCTATAATTTAATTTTGTTTTTGATATTGACTGATCAGGCTTTTTAAGTTTTAATTTGATGATCTTCTTGTCGGCCGTTGTTTGCTTGGCTTTTGATGAACAAACAAATCTGTCATGTACTTATGATGTTCTTATTTTTGTTAGGGATGAGGATTACGACCTGAAAGCAAGAGTTCGCTCGAAATTCACCCGTGAGCCCGATGAATTCTTGGGGCAAACAATCATCGAAGTTAGAACACTGAGTGGCGAAATGGATGTGTGGTATAATTTAGGTGAGTTTAGGTCTTTAGGAAAGCAGAACGTGCAGTTCATTCACAGTCGAATGGGTGAATTCCGTTGGGTCTAAAGTTGGTGTTACCTGTTTGATGTCTCCGCTTAGGAAAATCCTAAATTGGTATATTTACCCTGTTTGAAGTTACAACAAACTCATTGGATTTTTTGATGACTGGCTTCCAAAGACTGGCGCGTCATTTATAAAGATGTCCCGAGGGGTGACCTAAAAAGCCGTCAACAGTCAAACATGGCAAAGACTTCTGCCTGCAGAGATTAGCGAAGCGGTGCGATGCGCGATGCACGATGCTCGAACGTTTGCGGATAGCTTAATTTAAAAGTATTCATAGGTTGAAAATTAGTCCTCATAGCAGATACCACATAGGAGGATTTTGTATTTGACCAAGATGAGACTTTGATAAATTTTTAAATCAGTCAATCAAGCTACATTGGTTTTACAACGTGGTCATAAATGCTGTACCTTGATTTGATATTCAAAAATGTCAACAAACGAATTGTTGAATGAACTCACGAAACTCTCGTATGCTAGCAGATACATTGAAGATTGTAAGTTTGAAGATGTTAAATTATTTGAAGTAGAGGATACAGGTCCTTCCGTGTACATGACAATACGTATATGATACTTATGTAGCACTAATGTTGAATATATTCAGGCTTCTGAAAACAAATAGAAACGAACTAAGATTGGTTTCTAAGTATAATTTATTCTGTTTGAAAGCGAGCGCGAATATTATATTTAGACAGACAGAGAGACTTTAGATGCATCCTCTTATTTTAGAGAAAAGAACTGACAGATCTGCAGTGAGTGGGGCAATCAGATTGCGAATAAGCATTGAGATCAAAGGAGAAGAGAAACTCGTGCCTTACCATGCTCAATACACTTGTCTTCACGAGGTATGCTTATTGTTATCATTTCTTCTAAATTGTCTAAAAATAATTGCTGGCTTGCTGGGTACCTAAAGAGTGAATAAAAGAGGCGCACCACTAAGCTACGCGGAAAAATTGACGAATTCGGAACGTTTAGGAATATGTATTAATATGATATAGATAATAGCACCAATAAATCAATAAATACCAACTAATATACCATACTCGTGCCTTACCATGCTCAATATATCTGTCTCCACGGGGTATATATATTGTTATCATTTCTTCTAATTTGTCTAAAACAATTGTGGCTGTTTGGGTACTTAAAGGGTGAATATTGGAGCAGCACCACAAAACGATGCGAAAAGAAATAGACCAATTCGGAACATTTAAGAATATGTACTAATATTATGTTAGAAAATATCACCAATAAATTAGTGAATACTAACTAATGTTCTACAATCTGCAATATTTCTCTCCTGGATTTGGAAAGTACTAACTTGCAATAATGTATAAAAGTAATTGAAGAACGAGTCACTCCCGTAAGTATAATTCATGTTCTTCTTAATGGAACCGTAGTATGGTAGAGGGGCCGCGTGCATATACCAGACACCTTTGGGAATTAGGTTTAGTGACCGTTATTAGAAGGTGTCCGATATGTGGAGCTGTCCGCTATAAGAAATTGTCTGTTCCTTTTGTTTCTTAAAGATTTTTGACCTGATTTTATTGATTGGATGTGTTCGTTAGTTGGGGTTTACTGTGCTTCAGTTTTTAAAGCAACTAACCGATGCTTATTTATTCTATTTGCGAAAACTTCAGTGTTGTTTGCTTTTTATTTCAGAATCTGTTTCATTTTTTGTACGAGAATGCTGGTAATCAAGTTGTGCTGCCAAAAGCTGTAGGGGTAAGCTGTTTTAGCAACTTTCCTTGTAAAACATCTCTTCATGCACTTTTATGTTCTCTTTTGCGTAGCTTTCTCTTGGCCACAAGACTTCAGCGATAAGATGATGTCCCACTAATACACTACACTACACTACACTGCACTACACTACACTACACTACACTACACTACACTACACTACACTACACTACACTACACTACACTACACTGCAATGCACTACACTACATTACACTACACTATACTACACTATACTACACTATAATACACTAGAAAGTATTTTTTTGCTGTTTTTTAAGTATATCAGTTGCGGCTACAATATCCGTGTTCTCTGTCTCAATTTACTGAGTGCAAGGCATCATCCCTAATTCTTCTTTTTTTAGGTTTTCTAGGCTTTCATCGGGTTTTATTTTAAGGTTTTTGATAATTACATTGTGACTTGAGGCACTGAGTATTATGATATCTATTTCTGATTTTTGTAATTTTTGAAAATTTGTCTTGAAAATCATTATTTTGACCGAATGCCTCGCCTCCTCGTAAATACAATCAAAACCCGCATGAAAGAACCAATTTTTTTTAAAACCTTTGGCTAAAATTTCCTTAGGATTTTTTTTTAATCATTTACAAAGTTTATTAAAAACTAAGAGTTGAAATATAAGACGTTGCTGGAGTTCAAAATGAACTAATTTATGGGCCTTGTGAGTAGACCAAGCACTTTTAGCTAAATTAGTGTGCAATCTTTAAACCCAGAATTAAGAACCTTTTCTCAGCTAAGCTCCAAAAATGGAGGTTCTTTTATGCGGGTTTTGATTTTATTTACAAGGAGATGTGGCCCTCAGTCAAATCAATGATTTCCAAGGCAAATTTATGAATATTGCAAAAACTATAAATTTATATCAGAATACTTGGTTCCTCAAATCACAATTGAGACTTATGAACGATTGAAGTTGAGACTTATCTGTAGTATTTCTAAATGTTGCCACTGTGTAGACAGACACCATGGTTTCATTCGTAGATAATCTTAGCAATTGTTTGTCATGATGAAGTAAACGTGATTTATTTCTCAGGATGATGCCTGGAAAGTCTATTTTGACGAGCCTGCGTTGGAAATCGTCAATGAATTTGCTATTCGATATGGAATAGAGACAATATACCAAGCGATGACGTACGTATCTTGCAATACCAGCCTATTTCATTTAGCTACTTCAAAAGTGGTAAGGCTGTATTTGAAACGAAGATATAGTGGTCGAGATATTGTTCGTTCTTCATTTCATTCAACAGCTTGTTAAGAGATTTTGGTTCCTTGAACAAACCCATCTTTTCCCTGTTCTAATTCTGGCTATTATCAGATTTGTCTTTTTTCACGGATCGTGTTTGTCCTGGAGAAGTAGCAATGATGATCTAGTTGTGCTATGCCATTCAGATTCTGAAGTACTCACACTACCCAACACTACACTACACTACATAGTACTACACTACACTACAATACACAACACTGCCTTGCACTACACTATATTACACTACTCAGCACTACACTACACTAAACTACACTAAACTGCTATTTGCTATTCACTTCGTATACCATGTTGCTTATTCCTGTCAATAATTGTTATAATCTTTCCAACGTCTTTCGGTCTTCCAGTCCACGGAGTTCTATTTTGCAAAACTGCAACCAGTGTAAAAGCATGATCTCATCAAGTAATTCTAGATCTTCAGATGTGCGAACATTCCAAGAAATATAGTACTGTGACGCAAAAGTAACACAGAAATAGCATATAAGTTTTTACATCTATAAATTTGTATAAGTTTCTTACGTGGTTTAAGCCTGGTTTCCATATAATCGTTCCCGTCGCTGGTTTATTTCCCTGCGACACAGACGACGCGAGCGACGGAAGCGAAAGTTGTTTCCGTATGATCGCGGCTGTAGTCCAGTTTCCATTATCCGTTAGGCGCCTAAGTGACAAATACGCAGAACGTCGCTGTGATCCCTGATTGACGAAATATTGGGTCCGCCATCTATTCCAGTGACATCGTCATCATCAATTTCTTTAATGGTAGGCTTGTAAAGACATAAAAGATATCAAAATTACTGCTAATTTAGGCCCACTATTTAGCATACATAAAATCACCTAAAGGAAAAAAGATCTATTTGCAAGCGTTTGAAATAATAATATTGAATACGTAACATAGCTGAATATCATGTTAGATACCCAACCTGGCGTATGTATGTTTTGCATAGCCTACAGTTGCAGTTCTCACCCTTCCATCGTCTAATCAGGTTCGTGGCTCTGATTTATTCTATGACTCAAGGCTCTGTCATAGAACATCCAAACAAGTGGGCAGTAGCTAAAGTGAGATAAGACCAATGATCGCATTACTTGCTTTACCTTTTTCCGTGTCCATGTAGCAGGATATTCTGGCACGTGCATGCAGTTTTTGACAGGAACGAACCGAGCAATCATAGTGATGCTGTAGTGAATTAGACATTCTTTAATTTAGGCCTTTTCCTTCTAATTTAGGCAATTTCCATTCATTCTGTTATTTTCACATCACTCACCTACGCATCTCATTATCTCGAAATCACCACATCATTTGCTACGCCCACACATTTCTGCCTGCATTGCATCATCTCACCAGGTCATTCCCGTGTTAATTTAACTATTACCTTCTTTGTCTAGCTTCTCGATTCTTAATCACTTCCGTATTTCCACTTTAAATAGATGTGTTTGTTTTTAGATATTTAGTTCTGTTCAGTCCAGTAGATTGTTAATACGTAACACTCGTCTCTTTCTCTGGTCTGTTTTTGACTCCGTGTTTCCTGCACGTTAACTGTGGCCTAAATCGACGAAAGGCAGTTCCTCTGGAGTACACAAGTGGCTTATTAGTAAGAAACGAGCTCACGATCTGTTTTGCTAAAATTCCATGTTTTAATTTGTGTTTATTTCTTATGATATCCCTGGAACATATTGTATTTTTAGGCATTTCTCTGCATTATCCGCTCACTACATCGATGCCGCTGTACCAGCAGTAATGAGCACCCTTCTTGCAAACATCAATGCATTTTA
>WUAR02028126.1:0-10190 GCA_015164055.2 Chrysaora achlyos
CTTGGAATAGTACTCTATTGCTACATTGCGATTAAGGTTTCGACTGGGAACTTCATGAAGAGACAGGACAAATTTCGGCATGCTCAATTATCGAGAGCTGTCTCTTCCACGCCATCTGTGGAACGTGGACAGGAGCCCAGGGATGGAGCAGATTCAACGCAAGCCGTTAATATGCTTTCGGTAAGGAGTTCTGGTAGTGAACAACATAGACTTAGGCCAGCCCGAAGTTGGAGACGAAGGCAACAGGGATCCAAGAGTAAGGAGGCTAACGAATCTAGATTGACCGATGGAATGAAACAAGTTGCAAAAATGGAGAAGCTAATGGCCACCCTAGTGTTTCTATTCTACCTTAGCTGGCTTCCATTTTTGGTATGTTGTCTTTAAACCTGGTTTCCATTAAATTGTTTTTTTGAAATTTATTGCTCGTTACGGTTTGAAGATGATGTTTTTCTCATAACTAGCATTGCAATGTGACGCAAATCACCACATTAAAGTAACTCCATAGGGTAATTATATGGTTACGTTTTCATGAATGTTTGACATTTGACTGTAAGTATTTAAATTCCAGGTCAGCAACTTGGTTTCACTGGCCACTGGGAAAACAAGCGAAACCGTTGTCAAGTTGGTGGGGGTGTGCTCCCTCATCAACGGGTTGCTTAACCCCGTTGTTTATGCCACGATCTATCCAAGATACAAAAAAGGCTACCTGTTTGTTTTCAAGACGATTCTGAGTCTTTGTGGTGGAAAAAAGCCAAATATTACAGCAGATGATTTCGGTAAGAATGTCTCGCTTTAAATTAGTTAGTTAGTTATTTCGAGCTTGCTCAGATATCATTGACTAGTTTCCTCCATTCTTGACGATCATCCATGATGTTCTTCGGTTCCTCGGTGGCCAATTCAGTGTCTTCCCTTAGTTGGCCCTCATATGAAACTGCTGGTCTTCCCCTCTTCTTAGTTCCCTGCTTCGGTTCCCAAGGCAGCATTTGTCTTACTATTTCGTCCTTTCCCTCCGCATGTGCCCTATTAACTTCAGTCTTCTTTCCTGTAGTACTGCTGTTCTGCTGCTGAGTTTCCCATATAACTCCTTGTTTGTTCGCTTTAAATAATTGTATCTAAATTGTAACGTATATGATTGTATGTATGTATGTATGTATCCAGTTTTCACAATAACTAATGCAGCCACATTTTCATGTAGATTCGTCAAAGCGAAACAGATCAAGAAGACTTCAAACAATGAAAGAGGTGATTTCCAATGCTAGTATAAACTCTGAAGATACCAATTCCACGGCTAGGAGGCTGCGGGGCTGGTCTCATATGTCATCACCCAATACCGAAACGATACCTGAGGAGGAGCAGAAAGTCGTTGAGATTCAGGGCGAGGCCACCATAGTTAATCCCTCTCCAACAAATGCCGCTGACCTTAAAACACTTATGCCTTTTAAAGAAATAGTGTCTTCTGCACCTGAAAAAGTCGCTAAATTTACGATAGATCAACCGGAAGTGACGTTGCCTGGCGGAAGTTTACCGGATCCAAGATTCATATCCGTGAGCTCCGAATCCAGTGACGAGATTATGTTTGACAATACGCAGAAGAATTCTGCGAAAGATCTACCTCTGGTTGATTGCCTGACTTACGAACAACCAATCGGCAATCATCCTAGTATTTTTCTCAGAATTGGAAACGAAAACACGGGATTCCAAGAATTCTGAAATCCAGAAAATATGATTGTTCGGTATTGTTCTTAAGTGGAACCAGGCTTCTTTGGGAGTTTTAGAGTTTTATTAGTGGCTTGCAATGGGTTATGCTATGACGTCATCAATTTCTTTCCTCGCACTGCTAGTACACAACGATTTATAGTAGACCTATTTTTAGGAGCTCGCATTTATGGAAAAAGCTTTGAAAGTAATTAAAGATGACATTTACAAAACTTTACCCAATTTACAAATATCTTTGTTGTTTTTGAGCTATGGCCTTTTGAAGGACAGATTTTATGACGTCATAGCAGAGACCTGTCACACACTAAGCCAAAAAATAAAACAGAATATAAAATATTCAAATAGTTCACCGATGATCAGATAACACCCTGAAGATATGGTACAATTATACTCATACTACTCTATGACACTGAGTTCCTGCTATGACGTCATCAATAATTCATTTCACACGGCCATCACTCGAAAACGATAAAAGACATTTTTGTAAACTTTCCATTAGTGCGAACTCCCGAAGAGTAATACATCTCCTCTCAAGAGATGTAGTAAAGTCATTATCGTTGTTCTCAGTTTTCAGTCCTAAAGGTTACCAATTTAAGTGCTGAAAAATATGTTTTCCCCGCAAATATTTTATGGGCTACACCCCTAGCTCTAAGTTATTTTTCTTCGCACCCTCTACCCCCAAATCCTAAAGATGCCAGATTTGCCGACAACCACCTGTCTGAGTCGGGATTTCTTTCTAATCTTAATCTTCAAAACACTTTACCCGCCTGTGAACTTGGACATCTGCAACTACGTTTCGTAGCTGAATATTCCTAAACGTCTTGATTTTATCTTAGTTGCATGACAAGTAGCGGTTTGAATGCAGGCCTTCGACGAATCTCTGATTTCAATGCTTCGAAAATATCACAGAGGCAAACTTTGTATCTCATTCACCTATCGTCTCCAATCAACGTGCAGCATTTATGACCACGTGATAAAACCCATGTAGCTGGATGTCAAATTATAAACAAAGTCACAGTTTGGTCAAATATAAATTTTGCCTATGTTAATAGAGCTCGTTTCTGTTTCACTGTTTATCCTGTTTTCAGTGAAATACTTAGAATCTAAAGAACAAGAATATGGACTGAAAAGAGACAACGCAGCTGTGATTTAGTCTACTATTATACTATATATACATCTAGCTAGCTAGGAACTATTGTCTGGATAGGCCTAGGCCAATTTTACCTTTTTCTGTTAGTGATACACTGAACACAAGCATTTTATGTAATATTTAAGTGATCTCAGTCGCTATTTGATGTAACAGTGGGAACGATTCTCCGTGTTTTTACAGCCATTTGCGAACATGGCCTTGTGAACAAATAAGCACGGGCGAGACTTTGATAAACTATGAGCAAGATAGTTTTTGCGGCTAGGCCTAGTACGAGCTGAGAACAGTTTGATTCATTTTAGGAAACTTTTTGTTAGATATTCAATGATTTCGAAAAGGGTAGGGGTGAGAAAAGTCCCCATTACCCACAGGCTATTACTCAAACATAAGAATAAACGTTTTCAGCTAAAAGGTCAGTTAATTTAGTATCTGATCATATACATATTGGAATGGGAACAAAAAGCGTTTAAACACACGCTCTGTTTGATTCGTGCTATATTAAAGATATTTCTATAATCAGCAGCCTCATACTCACTTAGCAGCCTCACTTGCAAGTCAGTGGTGAATAACTTGCAATGACCTTATATATTTGTTATTTATCTGTTGATTGCTTGTCATATATATGTATGAAATATGTGTATATATTTAAGATTTGTGGTATTTCTTGTCTGCTGTCTCCAAGAACTAAATTGCGGGGCATTTTTTGTTATATGTCTCAACGATATCTATTTTTTGCCAAAGAATTGAACTTAAAACTTCAAAATAATTTGAAAAGCTTATATTTCTGTGAACCGTTTCTCACCGTTCTCCATAGCCCCATAATTGAAATCTCGTAACCTTTGGCTTTAACCACTCAACCCATAGTTAGCTAATTGTATTAATTATTCTACTCAATGCCTACAAAATCTACATCTGCTACTCATTTACCCCCCCCCCATATTTATCTAAGAGGTATATATTGACCCTATTTTCACCAAAATGTACCACTCACCCTTTTCATCCAACCCCATATTTAGCAAACATTATGAATCATTCTTCACATTGCCCTATATACACATGAGGCCCTGCCAAGGGTTTGGGGGACAAGAAAGAAATTAAATTCTAAAGTTGGGAAAAGGGGTATATTTTTGAAAATTGCCTCGGAGCAAGGGAATAAAATGTAAAAATCAACTTTTAGGGAACAAATTGATGTATATTCTAATTTGTTTTACAGGGAACAAGCAGAAAAATGATTAGGGAACAAGGGAAATTATACCCATCTGGAAGGGCCTCGCACATCATACCTTTACCCCTTACCCCGTACTTTAACCAAACGTAAATGCTCTTCTTCGTGAGCGTTCATCAAGCTGTACTGCGTCCTCTTCGGAGTGCCAATCATTAGTTCCCTCTGTGAAGGAGCGATGACAACCAACCCCTGTTGCAGCGTTTAGCTTGAATTCTTCATCATCAAAGTCGTAATCAACTGACTTTGACATATTGTCGTGCCTTCCATATTTATTGACTTTCTTTTTGAGGCTTTTAATGCGACACTGCAGATCGGAGCTGCGTTGCAACAGCCTTTGTGTCTTGGGAGAATACTTCTGAAGGTTAGGATGGCTTGCAGACTTGGCAGTATCTCTCTTCCTACATGATTGTGTGCTCTGTGAATCGAGTTTCTTTTGTGCTCGTGTTGAAGTTGACCTGCCACGCCAGGATAAAAAGTAATCAAGGGCCTTATCACTGCCAAACCTCTCGAGATCCGGTGCAGAATCGAAGTTGTTGTTCAGTTTAGGTTCGGTTGATGTTGGACTCCAGGTCGCGTATTCGTCCGGCCCCAATTCATCAGCGGACTCCGAGATGAAACCAAGTGAGTCTCCAGCTCCAACATGAAGCTTGTCGAATGAGGATAAAACATTCTTCATTTCGTCTGACATTGGCAAAACACATCTTCGAGCGTAGTAATCGTAGCCCTCATCAGGCATCTCGGCCTGAACATCTCCAACCTTAGGATCTCGCTTCTTTGTTAAGATTTTCGAAGCATTTTTTTCAACGCGAGAGCTTCTCAGCTTAACCTCATTTGTCGTCATTATTTTTTATGATCATTTAAGTCCTGGCCTTTGTTAGATGTTGAAGAGTAACGGTTTCGGTTGCGTTGAGATGTTTTCAGTAATTGTCGAATGTCGAAGTGTACAGTGTTGTCGTTTTTGTTATTCCAATATCTTCAAAGCTCCCGCAATTTGCATTTATTCCCTGTCGGACGCTAATATCCATCTGCTTGTTCTTTCTTTCTAGGCGGTTTTCATAAACAATATTTTAATGACCAATCGTCCACATAATCTGGGCCGTTCGCCAGATCTAAGCGCAGGTTGCTGTGTCAGAGTTTTGACAAACAACACCTTGAGTGAGTGAACTAATAAAAAACACAGGTTGCCTATTTTCAGAAGCTTTTTTCTTACAAAAGGCTGACTTGATGTTCGAAGGAAATCAATATAACGATATCAGACTTATTCTTAGAGGGTGAGGGAGGGGGGCTGCGAGCGAAACGAGCCAGAATGGAGGTGAGGAGGCTTGCCCCCTGAAATCTATTTGAAACCACGCTCTTTCAATCGCCCCTTTATACAATATACAGTATTTATTTTATAAACAATTGATGATATGTTGATGTAACTAATTTTTATCAATTTTAGAAAACTTTGAAAATTGGAGGTTTAAAATGGCTGCAATCAATGTATTTTCAAGTCATCTATTATCGTTACCTTTCTTTTAGATCACATTGGCTGACAAACGATAACTACAATATACTTCAAAGTTTACACCAGACCTGTTCTGACAGCACATAAATATCAATATTTGCAAATTGGGCCTAAGAATGGGACTTCATTAAAATGTTAGTCAGACCAAAGTTACAGAACTAAAATTATGGTAAAACACCGATGCTATACTATTTCGAGAATAGGCAAATGAAATAACACGACATGAAATCATTATATGAAAGAGTTGAAATCGCAAAAAGATATGATGAACTCAGTATATAGTATTATCTCCAAACCCTCAAGCAACTGATTAGAAGATATGATATTTATTAATAGCTTTAGGCCAACAAACGAACAGACGCCTTTGCTGTGGAGAAGACATGGGCTGGAAAGGCCTAGCATCTGGCTTGCTAATTCATACTGGTCTTAAAAGATTCCATGTTTGAATACCAGCTAACGCGAAAACATAAAAAATTGTGGTAGCCCATTAAGTAATGGCCTGTATTTACAACGCAGATGTTTTGTTTTTGAGCAAATGAGAACGCAATATATTTTACTTCATACTGTTTCATGCTGAAATGATAGTTTTTTTATTTGTTATGTTTTTGAGCAAATGTGAACGCAATACATTTTACTTCATACTGTTTCATGCTGAAATGATAGTTT
The DNA here is from genome assembly GCA_015164055.2 of Chrysaora achlyos. Lineage (NCBI taxonomy): Eukaryota > Metazoa > Cnidaria > Scyphozoa > Semaeostomeae > Pelagiidae > Chrysaora > Chrysaora achlyos. The sequence goes on from WUAR02028126.1 coordinate 6,262, forward strand.
CTTTAGTTGTTGCATAGACTATGGTTGTTGTGTTTTTGAGCAAATGAGAACGCAATATATTTTACTTCATACTGTTTCATGCTGAAATAATAGTTTTCTTTGCAATGGCTGTGATAAAATGCAATACAAAACTACATGAAGTCTACATAAAGTCTACATAACGTCTACATGTATTTTGCATCTGCTCTTTGTTAAATTCTATGGTTATGCGAAGGAGCATTCTATGAGCATCGTAATGCATTCTGGGCATTAAAAATATTCTTCTTCTGGCTGGAAGAGCGGGAAGAAGAGATCTTGTGTTGTTGAGATTGAGGGCGACGCTCGGGATAATTGTTGGCTAAATATATGAACAGTTATGATATCAGGGATTTTATCTGTTCTACAAAGACAAACTATATGTACGCAAGTTATTTTTTGTTTTAGGGGCTCGAAAATTGGTGCTGTCCTTAAAACATCGTCAAGTTTAACGAAGAGAGAAAATATAGGCCATATCAGTGCTCCAAACATTTCGCCCAATGAGGACCCGGTGAGCCTTCAGCACTGTCTTCTAGAAAAAACCGTAGGCCTCGAATTGTTAAATTTAAAGTCGAAACTTAGAATTGTCGGAAATATTCAAAATAATATGGCAGAGTGTACGTGTAAATCTGATGAAATAGTTGAAAACCAGAGACTCAATTTCCCTAAATATAGCAGTGATTCAGATAAAGCTAATAGTTTGGCAAATGAAGCATTGATATGCACAAAGACAACAAATAAGTTAGAAATTCAAAGTTTTTCTGATGATCCGAAATGTAGTGACCTTGATTGTAGTAGTGGTACCAACATAATGGAAGGGAAAGCAAGTTGTAATAAAGTAAATGTTTTGAGTAAAATGCATTTGGAAGAAAAAAATATATGTGCTGGGGAAATGGTGACTGATTGCAAATTGTCATTAAAAAGTAAGGAAAATATTGAAAGGGAAAGTACCAAAATTGTCAATGTGAAATTGAATTCTACTTGTGTTAAAGAAAAAGAGTTAGATGATGGGCTATTGCTAGACACGCTTTTTGATCCAAATGATGCTGCTTATAAAGAAGTTCAGAAGAGAACTTGTCATGAAAAGAAACAAAGTTTGAAACAGAAAAGGAGAAAAGAAAAATACAAAAAAGGGAAGGATTTAGAAATTGACAGCAATCCAATATCTTCAAAAGGGAGCAGAGTGAAAAAGCACAGGAAACAGGACAGAGAAATGATAGAGTTTAAGAAAAGGAAATGTGAGCAAGAATTGGAGCCTGTTAAAAGTGCTTGCTCCCAAGCAGATGATGAAGTGAAAGACGACTCGCACCTAAGAGAAAAGAAATCGCTACCAAATTATTTTCTTGCTATTAAAGTAGATGATTGTCTGATTCATGAAGAAGTGAAGAAGTTTCAAGAGCTTATAATTGAAAAACAAAAATTGTTTAAGCATGTTTTGATAGCAGTGCCCACTCTTCATATCACGCTAACGGTAATGAGGATAAATGATGACGAGGATATGTTGAATGCAAAAGAGGCATTGAAGGAATGCAGGCAAGATTTGGTAAAAATATATCAGGAAAGTCCTCAGAAGTTCAGTTTCTCTGGGCTTGGCCATTTTAGAAATAAAGTAGTTTTTTTAGATATGGACAAGGAATCAGAGGCGCCAATGTTAAATTCTATTCAAAACATGTTCCAAGTATTAAAAGATGTTTATGTCACAAGAGGAGTTAAATTAGTTAATGACACAGAGAGTCAGTTCAAACCTCATGTAACTGTGATGAAAATGAGCAAAAATCTTCGAAAAATGAAGAAAAAAGGCATTAAGCGAATTGATAATGAATACTTAAGCGAATTTGCAAAGCATGAATTTGGAACTCAATATTTTTCTGATATACTTCTTTGCTCTATGTTGGATAAGAAAGATGAAAACGGGTTCTATAATGTTGTGGAAAAGATAGATCTAAGAAATTTGGTCGAGGATTGTCAAGACAGTGCAGAAGAAAAACAATTATCAACTGATGGGGTAGATCAGGGGGTCATAGAGTGAACCATAACCCCCATTTATCATTGAATGTTACAACATTGAAGACAGATTAGCAAATGGTGGAGAATGAAATGCTTTTAGAGTATGATTTTGCATAGAATTATATAAGAAATATAAGTAGGCCTGTCCTTTAAGGTGACCATGAATGGAAATAGTTATTTCTACTATTTTTGTGCTGTGATGATTTTGTGATCCTTTGGGCCACAAACGTGTTCAGGTTCCTTCTTCTAAATGGGAACATCTATTTGAACTTTCTTTTGGACTTGCTTGTGTGATTTCCCTTACCTGTCAGTGACTGTCTTAATAATGCATGGAAGATTGATGGACCTAGTTATGCCCAAAAGCATCAAAATGATAAAAACACCAGATAAAGTTGATAGAATGTCTGAAAATCTTTGAAGATGTATAGAAGAGTTATAATACAAGATCATGCAATCATTGAGAATATGAATATTTACTATCAGGCAAACTATAGTAAGTATTTGACAGCTATTATGCAACAGGGAATTTTTTTTTTTTAAATTTTACAACATGAACTTATTTGCTGATCATAATATATAACAAAACATGTTGATAAATATTGCCTAGCATTAACTATTACTATTTTTTCCTTAATTTTTTTTATTGTGCACTAAATACATTTACTAAAAATACTGGTAGGTCTTTAAGTGGACGTATCACTTTTTGAAATTTTGCGGGCTCAATTCTGCAGATATGGTACCATTATTACTCATACATTGGTCTGTGACTTTAGACTGCTCCCTCACGATGTCATAAATTCCTTTCTTCACACAGCGATAACTCAAAAACAACAAAAGATATTAAAGTTTTATAAACATCCTTACTTCCTATCAAAGCTATTTCCATAAATGGGAACTCTCAAAAAGTGATAGATCCACTTCAAGAAATCATCAAATTCTAGGCCTTGCTGTATTACCCTAATTACATATAAAAAATACTTCAAAATATCATGAAATTTCCAAGGTATAATTGGGCACCATCCCCTGCACATTTCTAGAAAATAAAATGTTTTAACATGCCAAATGTTGGCTTAAATCTAAGTGAGCTAATTATGATGGATCATTTTTACTAACAGCCCTTTTGTACAGTTTTAGGAGCTCTGTTGCTTCTCTGAGTTCAGTTCTTCTATGCAGTTCCTGTTCGCAAGAATCCTGGTATACCACAATTTCGTCTTTTGATTTTTTCAAGTCTCTCATTGCTTTTTCAGGTTCCAATGCTACAACCTTCTCCAGTTCTTCCTCATTCAAGGATACAAAAAATGTTGGATCTGTGATGATTCTCATTTTAAGTCTTGGTTCCAAAACTCCTCCAGCATCAGTAGCATCATGTGCACTTACAATTTGCACTTCAGATCTTTCGAGGTTGGTCATATCTTCATCACATCCTAAAGAAGCAGGTAAGTAATATCAAAATATGGCTTAAATATTGTTCTCAATATGATTAAATTCCTTTCTGATAATCTAAACTTGGTTTAGTCTGCTTTTCAAATTCAACGAGATGAATTTAAACCAAATTGAAATATTTCAACATTACCTAGCTTAAACATGTATAATAAAGTGTCTGCAAGACCACAACAACTTTTAGTGAACTTTCGCAAATTCAACTCTAGGCCAAGGTTTCATGTAAGCTTCATTATTTATCAATAATTTAGAACATGGTTGGCACTGTTTCTAACAAAACTCCATACCATAGTCTAGTTCGTCTGTAAGAGTAGAAACAATTAACTTCGACTGCTCTGGGATGAAAAGAAAATACTCTTCATCGTCTATTTCTGTGCCATCTTCATTTAGATATATCCTCAGATTGTCAAAATCCATTTCAAACTTTTCGCATGCCTTTTTCTTTAATTCACTTAAACTGCTAGCAA